>JARYZH020000082.1:0-273101 GCA_030021035.2 Notholithocarpus densiflorus | reverse complement strand
TATATATATATATATATATATATATATATATATATATATATATATACCCTTGGAGATAAGGAATGACAACAGGTTTAGCCCCTATTTCAAGGTAAGTTTTAAAGGCTTTCATTTTCCTTTTTTTATATGTATAAAGATGTAAAATGAATGTAACTTATATTAGTCACAATTAGGATTGTGTGGAGCGATTGATGAAACTCATGTTCGTGCATCTATTCCACTTCAAATTCAAGGAAGGTTTCGTGGCCAAAAGGAAGGAACAACACAAAATGTCCTCGCTGCTGCTACCTTTGACTTAAAATTCACTTATTTATTAGTTAGTTGGCAAGGAAGTGCACATGACTCACGTGTCTTAAATGATGCACTATCTAGGGAAAGGGGATTAAAATTCCTGAAGGTATTATAGGACTAGAACGTTATTTTATTATGGATACTAGCTTTGGAAGTGATTTCTTTTCCTTTTTGACTATAAACGTGTAGGTAAATATTATCTTGGTGATGCTGGTTATTGTTGACACTCCATTTTGCAACCCGCATTTAACCTTACATGGAGGGTAAAAAGGTAATTTCACCTTGGAAATATGCATCTTGATTCTCGTCATTAGATTCTTAATCTCGTTTCACCAAAATGAACTTGATGCTGTAACGATCAAATCGACTAGTCAAAAGCCCTAATTGGACCATCAGATTGAAAGCTATCATCAAATCAAGTTTTAATGGCCGAAATGCACTATCACAAATTGAGTCCGACTATATGTGATTATGAATAATTGATTCCAATTGGTTATAATTATAATCAATTTGAAATTAATGACGTGTCATGATTTGACTGACTAGGACTACATTTTATGGTAAGGTTGCACACATCTAATTAATTAAATAGTCAAACATTAATTATTCAATGAGTAATTTGTGCACTTATCTTTTAATTAGGGTAAATTTGGAACTAATTAAGTCTGAAATGGGAGTGATTGGAGTCTATTAATGTTAATTGGAAACTAATTTGGGACCTATTAATGTTAATTGTGCTAAAATTATTTTCTAACAAATGACTTCTGCTCACCATTTCATTGATATCTCTCAGAATATTTTGAACCTGTGAATGAGGTTAATTTCCCTAGAAACTAGACATCCGGTGCTTCAATTTGAGCACAAGAACGACATAATTCCGATCAGAATTGAGTAAGATATGATTTTTTGAATTTGGCTCTGTAGGCTATTACAGTAGTTACGAGGAAACCAAATTTTGCTTGCTCCTCATTCCCACCAATCTCTACATTTATTGCACCCGATTTCCCCAAAGGCTAAAATAAGGTCTAGGTTCATGATTCTTTGTCAACCCTCATTAAATGACATTCCATTCATATTTTTTCCACCACTACTATATAACCTCCCCCCCCCCCTCTCCTCCATTCCAAGACTGAAACACCCTCTTTTCTCCTCTCTTGAGTTCTAATGAAGTTGAGTAGTCTTGTCATATCTTGGTCTTCCTGAGACTCAAGGTATTGAGTGAGACTTACTCTCCCCCTCTCAGTTCTTTTCTACTCCACCCTTAGGACTTCCACCAAGAGCCTCCTCCTCCACCGTGTGGAGCTTGCATGCAAGTACAATCTCTATCCTTAACTCGTTTTTCATGTTGCTATAATGTTAATTTAAGATTAGAGCATGCTAGTGTTTATTTAAATTCCTTGAATATGTTTGAATGTTCTTAAATATTCTTATATGTTCTTCACATGTTCTTGGTTGTTCATCACATGTTCATGCATAACATTAGTTTTTATCTTAAATCCACATCACAAAATATGAAAAAGATGTTTGTTTCATAATTCTTTCAAATCCTTGAATCTAGGATATCACCATCCACATACATTCACTAGAATTTATTTTTCAATCCAAATGCAATGCTTAATAAATTGAATTAGGGTTTATCACATGCACACACATTAAATTCAACATGCAAATTGATTGATAATATATTGGATGATATGATATGAATGTCCGCCACCATAGTCTAGAAGACCAGTTTCACCAAGTAAGATGGGTGCCTAACACCTTTCCATCTTGTAACATAGCCTCCGAACTTAGATCAAGGGTCAATAGATTAACGCTTATCCATGTAATTTTCAATTTCTAGATTGTAACTAGGAAATAAAGCCATATACTTTATCTTAGATTGTATCTAGGACCAAAGCCATGTAATTTCTTATGATCAATGTAAATTCATTTGCAAATCAATAAATGAGGAATTTTTCAATTTTGGTTTTCTTATTTATTCCAATAATTAAATAAGTGGCGACTCCATTGTAAAACTCTTAATCTAAAGGGGAAAATATAACTAGTTGAACCTCCATTTTGAGAGGCAATAACATGACTCCACTCATTCACGTGGGTTTGGCCCAACACCCAAAAAACGGGCCGAGGGCACAGTCTCTCATAGTTATGGAGTTCGAAAAGGAATTATCTCCCCTTATCGTGGTGTTCATTACCATTTGAAAGAGTTTAGTGATAACCCGCCAAGAAATGACAAAGAATTATTCAATCTTCACCATTCTTCTTTACGCACTACCAATGACCATTGCTTTGGAGTTTTGAAGAAACGTTTCCGTGAGTTAGATGCATAACTTTTTTGGTCATTCCCAACACAAGTGGACATAGTCTTAGCATGTTGCATAATTCACAATTTCATAATAGGAGCTGACCCTTTAGACTTAATTATGAACAATGAGCTTCATGATAGTCCGTTTGCAAATGAAAGTACAAGTAGAAGAGTCCAACAATCACAAAGGGAAGTTCAAGAAGAAAATAAAGAATGGGTTAAAAAACAGGATGATATTTGTCGTGAAATGTGGGAGGATTATGATGCTATGGAGTGATTAAATACTCTTTATATTAGCTGATTATTTAATGGATTTTTTTTTCTTCATATTTTTAAGACTTCTATGTGTGGGCGCAACGCGCAGTATTGGGGAGTACGCCTCGGCCGAGTGGACCAGGGTAGAGAAACAAAGGAGTTACCACCTAGTTTTACGGTCTAGAAACCATGAATATAATGCCCTTACGTGGAATGACCAATCTTATTACCAGAGTATGGGTTCAGAATTTAGGTATAGGGATGGGAAGGTGTTAGGCACACAACCCCACCCAACCCGTGGGTTGGCTTCCAGTCATTGTGTCTTACATCTTAATCTCATTAAAGGAATGTTTAACATTTTATCCTATACACACACACACACACTAACATGCATCTAACAGTCAACATGACATCAAGCGTCCCAAAAACCTAACATACATCTATCATGCTTCTCATATCATCACAAATCCAAACATACATCTATCATGGCATCTCGTCATCACAAACCCTAGCATGAATCTATCATGGCATCATATTAAACCTAGCATACATCTATCATACATATCATCACATTACATCCAAGGCAAGAACATGTATATATCAAGACAGAAACATGGGCAGCAAACAAATCATGTTATCCTTCAAAGCATGGCATATAGACTTGCATATGCATGTTCACCAAAGGAAGATAAAGCTCTTATAACAAACAAATGCATGTTCATGTGAATGCATGACTTATTGCATCTCAGCACCTATGCATCAATGAATGGACATGTGAATGCATGATCATGGTATCAAAGCAAAAAATACAAGAAAAACCCTAATCTAGTATGTTAAAGGCAAACAAACAATTAAACAAACGAACAGAGACTTAAAAAGCATAAAAAGGAACAAAAACAGACTCATATGATGTAAAAGAAAAGAAGAAACAGAAGCAGAATACTCAGATTAGGATTTCTGGGCACGAGTATGCGTGTGCATACATAGGCCTGCGTACGCATGCAATAAGTATGCGCACGCAGACACAACCTAAAGAACCCTAATCTTGAAAACAAGAACACAAACAGAGCATAACTTTAAAACAACAAATCTAGCAACCTAACATGCTTTTAGGCTGTGTTTGTTTCATGTAAAATATTTTTCGGAAAATAAATATTTTCCGGAAATGCTATTTTCAGGAAAGGAAAATATTTTCAAGTGTTTGGTTGCATTTTAAAAAATGTTTTGAAAAATATTTTCTGGTGTTTGGTTGTGTTCTTGAAAATACATAGAAAACACATTTTCTAATTGTTGCTCACATTTTCTCAGCTACCAAACAAATATATAATATCATTCCTCAGTACAGAAACACAAACAAAACCCAGAAAAAAAAATCATCAAATCCGGTCAAATTGAGAGAAGAAGGAAGAGAGAGAGGCGACTGGGTTCGACGAGAGGCGAGATCACGCAGCGGAGGCGAAGGCGAGATCGCGTGGTGCGAAGCTGCAATGGCGATCAGCGCGGTGCTGCGATGGCGATCGGCGCGAAGGCGAGATCGCGATGGCGCGGTGCTGCGATGGAGATCGGCGCGAAGGCGAGATCGCAATCGGCGCGATGCTGCGACGATCAGACCCGGTTCAAACGGGAGAGGGAGATCGAGAAAGAGAGAGATCGGCGGTGCGAGCTCGAAGGCGCGATCTCGCCGCTGCGTCTGAGGTTGGGCCGCTGCTCACTCTCCCTACTCTCTCTTCTTTCTCTCTCTCTCTGTCGTTCCGCTGCGTCTGTGAGTCGTTCTTTCTCCCTTTACGCGTCTGTGAGCTCCTCTCTTTGCGCGTCTCAGTTCCGAAAGTGATTTGAAGGTAAAATAAAAACGGAAATGCTTTTACAGGATTAGAGGGCATATTTTACGGTCAACGGAAGTTATTTTCCGTTTGACCTAATTTTTCGGACCAACCAAACAGCCTATTTTACGGAAAAGCATTTCTGAAATTAGTTTGAAGTCAAAACAAACACAGCCTTAAACACAAAAACTACTAAACCCTAGGCTAAACAAACATATCTAAACACAAACAAAGCAAAGAAACAAGATTGAAAACAAGATTAAAGCAAAAATGAAAGGAAAAAAGGTTAGAACATATACCTCAAAACAAAAAACTCTTTAGCTTGATTTTGACCGTTCCCTTCTGTCAAATCTATTTATAACCAAACAAAAATGATTAGTAAACTTCAAAACTCGAGGATCAAGACCAGAAAAGGTCCCAATCAAAATAAAATTGACTTAAGGATGTTTTGTGAAAAACTCCCTCTTTGATTCATTATTTCTAGTGAAACTTAGGTTTTCCCTTAGGATTTTCTGTGTATTTTTGAAATATACCATGTAAGGCTTTATATAGTTGAAAAATAGGGGTTTGGAATGGCTCCCAGATGATATGGGATTCATTCCAAACCTCAGTCTTTAATACAGAAAACTTGTTTTTTATAGGTTTCTTAAACCCTAGTTGCGTGAGTAGGTCTGTGCCTGCGTACTCATGAATCAGGCCTGTGTACGCAGGTCCTTGCCTGCGTACACAGGCTAAGGGTTTTCTTGGCCTTTATTTTCCAAAAATAAACTTATTTGCTCATAAAAATTTATATTTTTCATTTTAACATCTCTCAAGTCAATTTGTAATCTGATCGGGCCCTAAACCAACCTTGGGCCTTAGAATTTCAGCATCATTGGGGAATAGGGGCCTAAGTCGTAAAAGGTACAAAATGCGGTGTCTACACTATGTTATAACTATTTTGTTTGTCATGGACACCCCGAATTAATGTTTTGTATTGAATATTATTTATATTCTTATTTCATCTTGTCTCATTTTTTCTTGTGAATATCATTGTAATAGAATAGCAATGGGAAAGACAAAGGATATTCAAAAGGACAAGATGTCGAGACCAACTTTAGGTGGTCACAACTCATGCAAAATTTGTTACTTGAGATACTTGCAAATGAGGCTCTTAATGGAAAAAAGCAATCAAACACATTTAAACATGCATCGTATGCTAAAGTGGAACATCGGTTTAAAACACTCAAAACCAATTGGAATATTATTGCATTACTTCATAATAAGAAAAGCGGGTTTGGATGGAATGATGATTGAAAATGATCACCTGTGATAGGACAATGTATGACGAAGAAGTTAAGGTAAGAAACTTTATTTATTTTTTATTTTATAGGTAGAAACTTTTTAGTTTGTATCGTTGTAAAGTTTAAATCTTTTCATTATTCTTATTGCTCTCGTATTAGTTTTTGACTCTTATCCTTTCTTTACACAGGCACATCCCAATCATGCACAATTTCTAAACAAGAAAATTGAGATGTTTGATGAGATGACTTTGGTTGTGGGTAAGGATATTGCTATAGGAGATTTTTCCAAGGGAGTTAATGATATAGGTGTAGAAGCATTGGATGACTCACCTCCGCTTGTTGACGCTGATGTTGACATATCCAAAAAGAAGCAAGTTGATCCCTCACATGTGGCCTCAAGTGAAACAAGTTCTCACAGGAAACGATGTCATGCTACTATGATTGAAGATGTTGTTTACCAAGATTTGTCTATACAACTTGGTAAGGTTGCTTCTGCAATACTAAAGATTTATGAAAATCAGCTAAATTTTGGTAGTCTTATGAAGAAATTATGAAGATGGACAGGTTTGAGGAAATTATGCTTGCGTCTGCATTTGACCAATTGAATAGGGATGAAAAACAAGCTAGGTCATTCATGTTGAAAATTGACAAGCTCCGTAGACAATGGCTGTAGAACTTCTTTGATAACTATTTAAGCCAATTTTGATTATGTAGGTGCATTCTGTTAGAATTGGACGTGTCTATTAGGACAATTTGGCATTTTGGTATTTATCAAACTATTTGTACTAGATTATTTTGAAGGTTAAACTATTTAGTCTATATGGCATTTTGAACTATTTGAAATGGAGCTTATGGTTATTTTGAATTATGAGAAATATGGATATTTTGAATTATGAGCTTATGGAGCTTATATGTATGATAACTATTTAGGTCATATATACATATATATATATATATATATATAAAAGAAAAGAAAAAGAGAATGAATTTTCACAATAGATATGGACGGTATCATACAATATATATATTTAGAATACTAAGTATTTTTTAACACACACACGCTGGAAGAGGGGAGAAAGTCTTAAGAAAATTGACAGTGGTGTATATCCAAAAGGGCCTAACTCTTAGATACATAGCACGGGTTTTAAACCTCTTTACACTCATTTTTCAATGTGGGATTAACCCACTGTTTTTATATATGTTGATTACATTAATTGGGTTTAAATCATATTATACATGTTTTAAATTATACAAGAAATGTTAAAAAAAAAAAATTGTGCATAGCAAACACTAGAAAACATTCCCAAGCTCATTTTCAAGGTTGTTACCAAATACCGGAAAATGAAATAGTTTTCCAAAACAATGTTCTCTGGAAAATAACCCATTCTCCAAAAAACGTTATTGCTGAAACAAATAGAGCATTAAATATAAATATTAAAATTCATTAATCCACAATACATTCAAAAATATTTATCATTTTTATTCTTATCTATAATATATATAAGAGAATGCTCTTCTTTCAACTGGACTTTTATGTGGTTCAAAAATACCCTCATTAATGAAGGGCAACTTCATTTAGAAATAAAGTCATAAATGTCAAATAACAAATTTCATTTTGAATTCAAAAAGAGAACTCCTAAAATTTAGGATTTTTTTCCCTTCACGTTTAAAAAAAAAATTGCAGTTACTGCTTATCTCTAAAGTTTATTCTTTTTATTTGTTTGAAAAATTTAAAAAAAAAAAAACTATTTCTAAATTATAATAGATGCAAATTATTAACCCTTACCCAAAAAAATAGAAGAGCCTCTAAGCACGCACGTGCTCAGAGGCTAATAATTAATAATATTTTCCAACATTTGACATTATAAGCCAGTAGGTAATATCATGGTATTGAATGATTCATTTAGGTTATTAACTAAATAATCAAGCAAAACCCTATTGCTTGATCACTCAAAAAAATCAGCACATGTAATTCTCTTATCAACAAAAAGATTCTCAAAACAAAACAAAACCCAATAAAATTTTCGGTATTGAATGATTCATTTAGGTTATTAACTAAATAATCAAGCAAAACCCTATTGCTTGATCACTCAAAAAAATCAGCACATGTAATTTCTCTTAACAACAAAAAGATTCTCAAAACAAAACAAAACCCAATAAGATTTTCAAACTTTAACCGAGCAACATGATTCATAGAGACCATAATCAATATGGTATCTAACTAATCCATAGCTATTAGGGGATAGAAAGAAAATGCGAAAAAGGCGGTACCATTCAAATGCCTGCCAAGATAAAAAGAAATTACAAACAAAATCGTAAATTTCAAATGTTACTTACATCAATTTTTGAAATTCAAAAATCCCTAGGTAGGAAAGAAACCTTACTCCTCACCAACAAAGATCCCAATATCTAACTAAAAGACAAGTGAAGTGACTGTCAGGTCAAGAGAAGAAGACGATGAGTTGCAAAGAAGCACAAAGAAGGTCAAGGAAAACCATAGAAACAAAGTGTCTCATGAACCTCAACCCCATTGCTCTGATGTGGGAGGAAGGTCGTACAGAAATAAGCTCGTGGGAGAGTTTCCAGGAGTTTTTGAAAAAGCTTTTGATTTTGAGAATGTTATGGAGACCGAAGCTATGTCTGATGATGAGGATGAAGAAGACCTTCCAGGTGAGGCAACGGTTCGGCTATCAGGGGAGATGAAAGGTAAAATCCGAGCAGTCTGGGCGAATGCATTAATAGTTAAGGTGTTTGGGAAGACCGTAGGCTACCATTTTCTCATTTCAAGGTTGGTTAGCATGTGGAAGCCAACGGGTAGAATGGAGTGCATTGACCTTGGCAATGACTTCTTTCTCATCAGGTTCGCCAACACAGAGGACCGGGCAGGAGTGCTTAAAGGTGGACCTTGGTTCGTTGGAGGCCATTATCTTTCTATTAGGTGTTGGGAGCCAAACTTTAAGGCAGAGACAGCCAACCTTTCAGCTGTAGCGGTGTGGATAAGGCTTCCAGGGCTACCTATTGAATACTATGAACCTTCAGTCCTAAGGGATATTGGTTCGGCCATAGGACCTGTTCTAAGGATTGACACTCAAACAGCAACAGAAGCCAGAGGACGATTCGCTAGACTCTGTGTCCAAGTGAACTTTGATAAACCAATCATAAAGCTTGTCAAGATAGGTGGTATTCGCCAATCAGTGCAGTATGAAGGAATCAATGCCCTTTGTTTTTCATGTGGTCGAGTGGGTCACCGAACTGAAGGCTGTCCTTACAGAGCGAGGTCGCCAGTACAAGCGGAGAAGACGTACGTGGAAACGGAGGAATCCGAAAGTCAAAAGTTGATGAAGGAACACGTGAAACCTGACAGCAATGACTTTGGGCCCTGGGTTTTAGTTGCACGAAAAAGGAAGCCACGCAAAAATATGAATAAGGAGAATATCTCCTTAACCCAATCCGGAAACCCATCACAAGGCCCAAGTCAGCCCAGCAGCGCATTGAGTCCATCACTAGGCCACTTTTCAACAGGTCTGGGGTCAAACAAGAGTAAGCAAGTTGACAGTAATGTGCCAAGCGATAGTGCGGTGTGTGCAGATCGCAGGATTTTATTAAAAAATAACTATAAAACTCAAAGTATATTATTAGTTAGGCAACGTTTCAAACATATTTGGTTTCTAACAATTCGAGTTCTCTGCACTCGATTTTGCCTATTGAATTTGCACTTAAAAATCGAGCGTCTGAAACTCGATTTCCATACTCACTTGGAAATCGAGTGTCTCACACTCGATTTCCTCATAGCAAAATCGAGTCCTCTGGACTCGATTTGTTAGAAATGAAATTTGTTTGAAACGTTGCCTAACTAATAATATAGTTTGAGTTTTATAGTTATTTTTTAATAAAATCCCAGATCGCACTAAAGAAACTCTTGGCTGTGACAAGTCCACATCCAAAGCCAAAAATCCTAGAGTAAGAAGCTCAAGCCGTGGACAGTAAAGCAAGAAGAATCCGATGGAGCTTACTGGTTTGAAATCGCCGCGACAAAGACCCGCCTCTAAGTGGAGAATCATTAATCAAAATCCGTTTGGGGCGAGTGATTTTCCTAAGTCTGACTTTGGGTTCTCTAAACTCTCCAAGATAGGAATGGACTTCAAGGAATTTCAAGTGGGAAGCTCTTTGGTTCCAAGCACAGCACCGATTGGCTCTTCTCCACAACCTGTGACTGAAGAACAGTTAGAAGAAGAGAATGATGGAAGGTTTTTGTTAGAAATCTCCAATAACCCTTCATTAGAGGAAGCTCTTTCAGCCAACCCAATGGAGAAGGATGCTCTAAAAATCTCCAAAGTATTGCTTAAAAGGATTGATCCATCCCTTACGCCAAATAAAACAGGGGTGAAGGAGAAGGATGATCCTTGGTCAGAAGATGGGGATCCAGCTAAAGCAGATATGCAAATTGAACAGGGAAGTGATGTTTCTACACCTTCCAATTAATTTGAGTTTAGTCTTTTCCTTTTGCTTATTAATAATGAATATGCTTATTTGGAATTGTCGGGGGGCTCTTAGACCTTTTGTAATGTGATCAGTGATATGGTTCGGGTACACTATCCCGCTATTATGATTATCATCGAAACTAAAGTAAGTGGGGATAGAGCAAAAATGATTGCTGACAGGCTCCCTTTAGATTGGGCAATTTTTGCAAATTCAATTGGCTTCTCTGGTGGACTGTGGGTGATTTGGGACTCTGATCAGGTAGAGGTGATCGAATTAGCTACGACAGAACAGGAGATTCATGTGACTTTTTCATCCACTAACAAGCCTCCCTGGCTTCTATCAGCAATTTATGGCAGCCCAAGATTTGCTGAAAGATGTCTTCTCTGGGAGAACCTTAATTCCGTAGCTGGCCTTCATTCCATGCCTTGGGTTATTCCAGGCAATTTTAATGAAGTGCTTATGGGAGATGACAAGTTTGGAGGGAGACCAGTTAACATAGGTAGAGCCATGCGTTTTCAAGAATGCCTGGACAATTGTAGAATGATGGATATTGGTTTCTTTAGGCCTCGCTATACCTGGTCTAATCACAAGCCTCTGTCAAACCTGGTCCAGGAATGGATTGATAGGGTTTCTGTCAACTCTAAGTGGAATGACCTTCACCCGGAAGCGGCTGTTTTTCATCTAGAAAAAACACACTCAGACCACTGCCCTGTAAAGTTGTGTCTAGACAACAACCGAAACTTTCACCCGCCCAGGCCTTTTAGGTTTCAGCCCATGTGGCTTTCTCATCCTTCCTTTCCAGGAGTGGTTAGGGACGCCTGGACCAACCCTCCTTCCTTACACCTAGCTATGTCTACATTCACTAAGAAGGCCAATGCCTGGAATAGAGCTGTGTTTGGGAATCTGTTTCACAAGAAGAGAAGAATCTTGGCAAGAATCAAGGGAATCCAATAGACCTTATCGGTTGGGCCCAGTAATTTTCTTGTGGATTTGGAGAGGAAGCTGAGATTGGAATAAACAGAAGTGGCGAAACTGGAGGAAGACTTTTGGGCTATGAAAGCCCGTATCTTGTGGCTTGTAGAGGACGATCGAAACACCGCCTTCTACCATAGCTCAGCGCTTATGCGCAGAAGAAGAAACCGCATTCTTTGCATGAAGGATAGAGTTGGGAACTGGTTGAATGGAGATAGAGAGATTGCAAAGTTCATCAGAGAGGGGTTCATGGGCCTTTTCTCCTCAGGCCACACCTCTGCCCTCTTGGCTGACTGGAACCCTCCTTGCTGGTACAACCATGGAAATGAAGAAGAAACAGCATCCATTGATTATCCTGTGACTGATGAGGAGATTTCGACTGGGTTATGGGGCCTTAAGTCATTCAAAGCTCCTGGTCCAGATGATCTACACGCTAGCTTCTTCCAACGATTCTGGTTAGTTGTGGGGAATTCAGTGAAAAAGGAAGTGAAGTCAATCTTCAATTCTGGAACTATTTCGGGATACATGAATGAAACACTTATCACACTTATTCCCAAGTGTAAGAACCCAGAGTCTTTAAATAACTATCGTCCAATCAGTCTATGTAACACTATTTATAAGGTGGTGACAAAGATCATTGTAGCGCGCATCCGGCCTTTTTTAAAGAAATTAATTTCTCCGCTACAATCTGCTTTTGTCCCAGGAAGGAAGGGAGTGGATAATGCGATCATAGTCCAAGAACTCATTCATACTATGTCTAAGAAAAAAGGTAAAGGGGGGGGGGGGGTGATGGCGATTAAGCTAGTCCTGGAAAAGGCATACGACCGGCTTGAGTGGAGTTTCATAAGAGACACACTAAAGCTTTTCAGATTTCCTTCCCATTTGATTTCTCTGATCATGAGTTGCATCTCTACATCATCCATCTCTATTTTGTTTAATGGGGGTACTTTAGAGCCTTTCCTCCCCTCTAGAGGGATTCGGCAGGGAGATCCTCTTTCGCCATACCTCTTCATCCTTTGCATGGAAGTTCTCGGGGCTTTAATTGAGGATAAATGCAAAGAGAAGCTTTGGAATCCCATCAAATCATCCCAAGGTGGCCCGGCCTTCTCGCACTTATTCTTTGCGGATGATCTCATGCTTTTTGCAAAGGCAGACTAGAAAAATTGCACTGCTATACGGGACGTGCTTGACTCCTTTTGTGCTATCTTAGGTCAGAAAATCAGCAAAGAAAAATCCCGGGTTTATTTCTCTCCTAATGTAGACCAGAATGCTAGAGAGGAGTTATGCGAAGTCTTGGGTTTCAGATCCACACCCTCACTTGGTAGGTACTTGGATTTTCCTATTAAGCACAAGGGTGTGACTCAAGACTTTGGATTTATTATTAGCCGCATTCAGAGTAAGTTAGCTGGCTGGAAGGCCAATTTGTTATCCTTTGCAGGCAGAATTGTTTTAACTCAATCGGTGACATCCACCATGTCACGACCCAAACCTGTACTTCAGAGTTTAGAGCATGACCAACATGTTAATATCAAGTTTACCTCAATATTAACACGAACCAACCTAAACTAAAGGTACTTATCAAGAATTGTTTCTTGAATTCCTGCTTATTTTCTTGCATAAGCTATAATATACAAAAATGATGGAAACTTTGAAATTTCATTTCCTTTGAACTTGGAAAATTACCACATGGTTGAAACTTAAGGTATTCGTGTAAATATTACATAGCTAAACATTTAGCATAACTCTTATTACAAACCTAACTCCAAAGACATACATCTGGGGTTCAAAACAAAACTAAGGTTCCGAATTACATCTGTGCTCAAGGATCAAGTACATCTTAATTCCTCCTATACAACAAAAGAGCTCAACTGCTATACAACAAAAAAACTCTACAATCTAACAAACGAGAAAACACAGAATCCTTGCTGCCTCTCATACTCTTGCCGCTTCCAGGAAGAACCTGTGCACTAAAATATAATAAGGTGAGCTGCGAAGCCCAGTAAGGTTTTAAGCTCCATGGGCTTTAATACGAATGCATGTAAAACAAATATTTTATGAATATACAAATAGGAGAACATATTTTCATGCATAATATTTTATACTATTCATAATAACAACTTACACATTTTTCATAGGGAAATAATTGTTCTTCTTTTCCTTATCAGATAATACAAAACCCTTTAGACTAAATTCCTTTCATTTCTTACAAAGTCACTAAACTTTATATTAACTCTTTAAAATCATATAAAATAATCATTTAATTCATAAACTTCCTCTCATAAAATATTATAACTTTCATAGTCATAAAACTTAACATTTTAATATTAACATAAACTTATATTTTGATCGAGCACGGACGCACCGCCATCCTCTGTACATACTTTGATTGAGTGCGGACGCACTGCCATACTCAATAATACTTTGATTGAGCGCGGACGAACCGCCATCCTCAATACATACTTTAATTGAGCACGGACGAACCGCCATCCTCAATACATACTTTAATTGAGTTCAGATTACTAGAGAACATAACCCAAAACATTTCTTATTTATACATCATACTAAAATTCATAGTTTGCATAACATTTCATAATAATAGCATTTTCATTCTTTTCTTTAAACATAATGTTCATAGAATTAATAATAGCATCAATATATTCAAATCATATGCATAAGTTTTCGAAAGCTCACGAACATATCTTTGTCTGAAACATGATTATATGTCATATCTCTAATCAAAAACCTTTTAATGCATCATATACTTTAAAATAACCTCATGACTTACCAAATGCCCATATAACTTATTCCTTACCTGAAAACAGAAGACACGAGAAATGGTACAAGAGGAGCTCAAGTGTCCGTGTTCTCGTTCTCGTCACCTAAATGAAAAATCAAAACTTATTATAGAAAAACTCTTCCTAATATATAAACTTATACCTCATTCACAACTTAACTCTCAAACTCAAGAAAATCTTAATTCTCATCACATAAAGTTCCCCAAAGCACATGACACAATCATCAAACACATTATGCACCCAAACCATAGAGAAACTAATTCATAAAATTTATATATGATCCTAACATACCAAAGGATGAGCATATTAAATTATAGCTCAAAACATTCACCCTAACTTGAGAATTAAATCCACAAAGTCAGGTGTAGCATATGTTGTTCACTGCTCATTACAGCAGCATATGCTCCATTTGTAAAATACAAGTGGGCTGCCATACACATCCAAATGTCATGAAATTTTACAAAACTACTCCCCTGTCTATCCAGTATATACCATAAAAATTTCGGAGTCAAAGCATAAATCCATGATTTACTAAAAATCACACAAGAAAGTATACTCAAATCTGTCCTGACAGAATTTCTTGCAACTTACAAATTAAACCATTATTTTTATGTTCATCCAAATGCTATGAGACCACTTCCATAACGACCATGTGTGTCCTAGAATTCATAAAAACTTCTACTAACATCCTAATTCACAAAATATGATTTAATGCATATTTTTCTTGTTGTAAACCTCAAATCTGTTACAGAGACAGCTTCAGTACATATTCTTACAAAATCATCAAAAAATAGCAATAGGCCTTAATTTCATTTGGGTATTTTTATACCCATACTATAGATATTAAAATATATTAATAAGCATTCAATTGATCACAATATCATCAAACCTTCAAATCACTAAAAACAGAATCATAGCTCAGCCCCTACATTCAGGATAGAGGGTAAAGAAGTAGAAATAAACAAATGAAGTTTTGATTACCTACCTACAAACTTTAAAGCTGAAATTTTTGTGTTAACCTTTTAATTTCTTCTTTAGAGGGATATATTGTTTTGGTGAGAGAGGGAGGGCTGCCGTGTAAGAAGGGGAGAAGAAAGAAACAAAGAACAAGGAAAAGAGTAGGGAAAGAGCGGCTACACTTTCTGATCTGATGCAGCCAAGAAAATAAGGTAAGGGAGAAGACTTTGGGGCAGCAAAAGGAGATAAGAGAAGAGGACTTTTGGGGTGGAATACGTGTATGGCTAGGGAAAGAAAAATCACACTCACTTTTCAACTTTTGGCATTCACACTTACACTTTCTACCAAGAATAATATCACTTTACACACACACACATATATATATATATATATATATATATATATCCTTACCTTTATAAAGTTATATCCATCACATTAAAAGAGCATAGATGTTCTATAATATCACAATATCAAAGCTTCATGCACTTAAAAGTAATTAAGATAATAACATGCATATAACCCATAAAATTAATTATGCAACTAGGTTGGGATATTACACACCATCCCCAACTACTCTATGTGGGCTGCCATACACATCCAAATGTCATGAAATTTTACAAAACTACTCCCCTGTATGTCCAGTATATACCATAAAAATTTCGGAGTCAAAGCATAAACTCATGATTTACTAAAAATCACGCAAGAAAGTATACTCAAACCTGTCCTGACAGAATTTCTTGCAACTTACAAATTAAACCATTACTTTTATGTTCATCCAAATGCTGTGAGACCACTTCCATAACAACCATGTGTGTCCTAGAATTCATAAAAACTACTCCTAGCATCCTAATTCACAAAATATGATTTAATGCATATTTTTCTTGTTGTAAACCTCAAATCTGTTACAGAGACAGCTTCAATACATATTCTTACAAAATCATCAAAAAATAGCAGTAGGCCTTAATTTCATTTGGGTATTTTTATACCCATACTATACATATTAAAATATATTAATAAGCATTCAATTGATCACAATATCATCAAATCTTCAAATCACTAAAACAGAATCATAGCTCAGCCTCTACATTCAGGATAGAGGATAAAGAAGTAGAAATAAACAAATGAAGTTTTGATTACCTACCTACAAACTTTGAAGCTGAAATTTTTGTGTTAACCTTTTAATTTCTTCTTTAGAGGGATATATTGTTTTGGTGAGAGAGGGAGGGCTGCGGTGTAAGAAGGAGAGAAGAAAGAAACAAAGAACAAGGAAAAGAGTAGGGAAAGAGCGGCTACACTTTCTGATCTGATGCAGCCAAGAAAATAAGGTAAGGGAGAAGACTTTTGGGGCAGCAAAAGGAGATAAGAGAAGAGGAATTTCGGGGTGGAATACGTGTATGGCTAGGGAAGGAAAAATCACACCCACTTTTCAACTTTTGGCATTCACACTTACACTTTCTACAAAGAATAATATCACTTTACACACACACATATATATATATATAAATATATATATATATATATATATCCTTACCTTTATAAAGTTATATCCATCATATTAAAAGAGCATAGATGTTCTATAATATCACAATATCAAAGCTTCATGCACTTAAAAGTAATTAAGATAATAACATGCATATAACCCATAAAATTAATTATGCAATTAGGTTGGGGTGTTACACGCCATCCCCAACTACTCTATGCAATGCTTTGCTCTCCCAGCAAAAATTCTTCATGGAGTGGATAGGTTGAACATAAACTTTCTGTGGGGGTCCTCTAATAATAAGAAGAAACTTCACCTTATAGGATGGGAAAAAATTACGAAGGAGAAGGGAGAAGGAGGCTTGGGTATTCAAGCTACCAAACCAAAAAATACTGCCCTGTTGGCCAAGCTTAACTGGAGATTTAAAACTGAAAAATCCTCATTGTGGGTAAATGTTTTGTCCCATAAATACCGTGGTCAGAGAAGAAGCATTAGGAATCTTCTCAACTATCCCTCTTGCTCTACTATCTGGTCGGCGATTAAAAAAGGAGAAGCCACCTTTGCTAAGGGCTCTAAATGGGTGGCTGGAAAGGAAAGTGGCCTATCTTTTTGGTTTGACAAGTGGATGTATAAGGGCATTCTTAGAAGCCTCATATATGGGCCACTGAATAGAGGGGAGGAAGAGGTCAGATTGAAAGATGTCACAGGTTTTTTTGGATGGAATTGGGAGGGGCTTTCATTCGTTTTTCCTAGATCTATTCTATTGAGTATGAAAGCTACACCTATTCCTTTCTCCAATCAAAGCGAGGATCGAATATCCTAGTGCCTATCCCCTAGTGGAGAGTTTAATATGAAAGATGCCTATCATATAGCTAATACTAATGAGAGCAAGTTAGCACCCCAATCCTTTAGTGGAGATTGGGTGAGGAAAATCCCTTTTCCTAAAGTAAAGTGCTTCTTATGGCAGTGCTGCCACCAAAGCATCCCGGTTCGTATGCTTCTTGCTGAAAGAGGTACGGATATTTCACCGCTGTGCCCGATGAGTAACTCAGCTCCTAAATCAATAATCCATGCTTTAAGAGATTGCCCAAAGGCGCAACTCTTCTGGAATTCTTTCTCACCTCCTGTCTCATCTCCTACCTTCTATGGCACCCAGCTCCTAGACTAGTTGAGAATTAATTGTAAGTCCGTGCAACTTTGTGGGGCTTCTGAAATAGCTTGGGCCATTATTTTTCCTATTGCCATCTGGTCCCTCTGGCTAAATAGAAACAATGTGGTATTTGGGAAGACAACCAATCAAAAAGACTTAAGGGCGGAGACTTTGGCTCGAGCTGCCGAGGTTGCATACCTGGGAATAGCTGAGAGACACAGCCAATCCAAGTCAAAAATTTAGGTTAAATGGTTACCTCCCCCACCTAATTGGTTTAAGCTTAACACTGATGGGTCATCCATGGGCAACCCCGGGCTAGCTGGAGGAGGAGGACTGATCCGTAATGAAAATGGTGAGTGGGTGAAAGGGTTTGTAAGAGCTATCGGGACTGCCACTAGTGTTGCAACGGAGCTTTGGGCTTTAAGAGATGGAATTCGCCTCTGCATTTCCCTTAAAATTCCAGCAATTGTAATTGAATTAGATGCAAAACTGGTTGTTGACCTTATGGATAAAGAGTTGGGAAATCCAAATGGTATCGATGTTATGGTGGCTGATTGTAGAGAAGGGCTGAAAGAAATTCCCCAGGTAAGAATTCAGCACTGCTATAGGGAGGCGAATAAGTGCGTAGATGCATTAGCTAGAAGGGGAGCTCTGCTGGATCAAGACTTCTCCATTTTTATGGAACCCCCATCTGATGTTGCTTTTCTTCTTAGTTTAGACTGTGTTGGTACTATGTATGATCAATATGTAACCTCTGTTTCAGAGGCAATTTAGTTTTGCAATGGAATATCCCTTTAACCAAAAAAAAAAAAAAAAGATCCCAATATCTTGTATCAGTATTAAAACCCTAACACTTCAATCAAAATAATTTTTGAAGAATTTGCTTCTATTGAACATGAATTTCTCCATAGTGACAAAGTTTTTCTCAAGAGGTTTATTAGCTTTTCTTTTATGTATTGATGTGTTTTTATTGGTTTTTCAATGATGAACAGGGAGGTGAGTTACTTTTTTGCAATAAAATTAACCACAAGTGGATAAAGTGATACTTTCTAATCACAAGTGGGAAAAATACAACCACCTTAAACCACAAGTAGATTAAGTGAAATTAGCCCTAATTTATTTTTTCCTATTTCGTACCAAGACATTTGTCTTGGGTTGGAGGAACATGTAAAATTGTTTTAGAATGTTAAAGTAGAATAAAAAAAGGCTCCAATAAGTTATTTTCATCAGCTTCTTTTACTACTAAATTATATATGAACCTTCATTTTTTTTTCCTTTTTTTGAGAAACTCATCCGAAAGTTTTATTTAGGGACATGCTAAATCAGCACTTATAAAATCATCAATGCTTGATAGAACATACTTCATCCACACCATCATACTTGAGGAGAATTGAGCTCTCCTAACTAATGTGTTGGAAACTATATTACTGCTTTTCTACTTACACGAAGGAAGTTACAGCCAATTTATAGTTTGAGATTGTTTATTTTAGACAATTCATATTTAAACATGAAACTCATTTTAAATTGTGAGATTTTAACTAGCCGTACTCAGAAAAGAAACAAAATAAATTTTAAAACTTATACTTAAATAAGTTAGAAAAAAATAACAATAAACTAGATTTATATTTGTGTCTCACTTTTGAAGCCAACCATGAAGATTGGGAGGTAGTACCTTTGAGTAACTATTTTTAGTCACTCATCATAACATGTAGGACGGAGTCCTAAGTCCACATATTGTAGTAAAGTAGCTACAAACAACCGTTTCATAAGATAATTTTTCAAAAATTGTAGTCAATGGATAATTTATGAAAAAAAAAAAAAAAAAAGTGAATGGTGACTAGTGACAAAGTCATTTTTAAATGTTGGCTAACATTTAGTATTTATAAAAAAAATCTATAAACACAAATTTTGCCACAATTTTAATGCTGCTCAATCAAACCCATCACATTTTTTTGTGGTACAAAAGTTGCATTCTTAGAATAAATAAATATATATATATATACACACGTGTGAGGGAGGAGGGCTTTTGGGGTATAAATAGCACTGGGATGACCCAAAGGTTGTTGTCAATATTACACCCACTTGGCTGAAGTATTGCACACTATTACACCCACTTCTCAACTGTTGTTGTCAATATTTATATAGCCTTTGCTCCTTTTCCTCTCCTCCCAACAAATCAACAACCCAATGTCTCCGCCAATCTCCTCCTCCTCCTCCGATGTCATTGATTTTGTGGTGCACAAAGGGAACGGAGTAAAGGGTCTTGTAGATACAGGCCTAGAAACTGTTCCAGAGCCTTACATCCAACCTCTTGAAGAAAGACTAGACCCAACCAAATTCCAACCCGAGAATTCCGTTCCCATCATCGATGTCTCAAACTGGGATGACCCAAAGGTTGTAGATTCAATCTGTGATGCTGCTAGCAAATGGGGTTTCTTCCAGATAGTCAATCATGGGGTGCCTTTGGAGGTTCTAGAAAACTTGAAGAACGCAGCTCATAGCTTCTTTCAGCTACCATCTGAAGAAAGAAAGAAGTATCTAAAAGAAAACTCTCCTTCTGAGGCTGTGTGCTTGTGTACAAGCTTTAGTCCTCAAGCAGAGAAGGTCCTGGAATGGAAAGATTTTCTTAGACTCTCTTGGGCTTCTGAGGATCAGGCTTCTGCTTTTTGGCCTCCTGTATGCAAGTAAGCTCTTTAGCTTTTCCTTCTTTAAGTAACTTGATCAAGGCACAATTTAGTGATTTACACATAATGCTTAATGATAAATGAATGTGGGATCCATGATTCTTTCCATTTCACGCTAAGGGATGTTTGGTAAGAGTATTTAAATATAGTTTTTTGTTTTGTAATCCATAAAATAGTAGATTTTACACTTGAATTTATTGTTTGGCTAATATTTTTTAAATACAGTTTTTAAAAAACTGTATCTTATTTTTCTGATTTAAAATCGGATTTTGAAAATGGCTTAGGTGTGTTTTCAGGATATAGAAAATATTTTTAATGACGTAGTTGTAAAAAAATTGAAAACAGTGGACCCCACATATTTATCCAAACTCTTTTATCACTTAAATTTAGGAGTTTATCTTTATCACAAAAAGAATTCTCTCATAAAAAATATAAAAAAAAATTCTCACACTTCAAATTTAAAACTTATCATTATATAAATATATATATATATATATAATGAACTCTATTCGCTTATCATTATCCACACAAAAAAAAAAAAAAAAATCTACAGATTCTACACGTTACTTTTTGTTAATATATATTTTTTTAAATCTCAAAAATAGAAATGATTTCCCAAACAATTATTTTTACTTTTAGTATTTTGAAAATTGTTCTTAAAAGTGGGAGCCAAACACTTAAAATATAAAAATTATTATTTAAAAGCTAGTTTCAAGTTCAATTTTTTGAAAATTGTTTTTATACTGTTTTGAAAACAAAAACAAAATTCCTCCTACCAAGGCCCTAAAATTTTATTTTTTTATTTTTCAATATTATGGTTTTAAAAACAAGAAACAGTAAAAAAATTGAAAAAGGGTCTAGTTTCCCGTTGAACTAGCTGGTTACAAAATATCACTTTATTTAGAAAGAATTTTAAATGACGTTAAAGTCTATACTTTGTTTCAACGATAATGTTTTAAAAAAAAAATGAGTTGATTTTTAAAATGTATTTTCTCTAAAACTTTCACATTTTCTGGTAGTCACTTTAAATGAGTTAAAAAAAAATATCTTTTATCTTCTTTTATTTAATTTGCTGTAAGATAGAGTTGTTTTTCAAAAAAAAATTAGTGGAAAACGATCTTTAAAAATAAGCTATACTTTTTTAGTTGACCAAAGATAATTTTTCTTTAACTCATTTTTTCTGATGCTACTAAACACTGAAAAATACGAAAAATTATCTTTACACAATATTTTCCATCAAAACAACCGGAGCGTTAGAGCTCTTACCTATTTACATTTTTCCCATAATCACAATGGTCTAGAATCTCTAAATGTTGTACCTACTTCTTGAGAATACAAATTCTTTGTCCCTCGGATATTCCACTTTATGCAATTATGCTGTACAAATCAAAACCGCTTACATTGTTTTTCTTTCTTTTTCTTATAAAATAACCAATATTTAAAAAAGAAAAAATGAAACACATTCTGAGGCACAATTTTTACTCACTTCGAGATATGACCAACAATCGGGTTGGAATAAGATTAATTATATATTGTCAGTAATTGTGAAATTCCCCAAGGTATTAATCTGGGACCAGGGGCAACTTTATAATATTTTTAACTATTCTTTCCTCTCTCTGCTCCCCTCTTTCTATATCATTTTAAATTTGATCACAAAAGAACGCTAACGGCTTGAATTAAAAATCTTTTTAAAGTCATGGTTGTTAAATCTGTGACGTTTTTTTTTTTAAATAGAATTTTTACTCTAGCCTAATCTAAGTATATATGTGTGTGAAACTCCCTCCTGGATACTTAAACTCCGATCTTTGCTCCCCACACCTCACAAGCACTTATACTTATAGAGTAACCATCGCACCAAGAATATGAGATGGTAAATCTGTGACGTTAATTAGCAAGAAGAAAGCAAATTTCTTCATGTGTAAAACTTCAGTTATTGATAATTAATCTAAAATGTAATCTGACCAAACTTAGTTAAAGGTTGTCAATGGTCCGAGATTGATCATTATAATAAAAAAATGAGACTTTATCTAATGTCTTAGACTCATTCAAATGAGTTGATTTTTGGCAAGCTATAAGATCTTTAGGATGACATTCTCAAGGGTTTGTCTAGTGGTTTGGTTTTCAAGTCTCCTATGATTCATGAAGTTCTAGCTTCAGGTCTTGTCTTGTAGTTAATTGGTATTTATTGGAATAGAAAAATCTCACTCATTGTGGATTAGTCAAAGAGTAATGATAGTCACACGCTCCTTATTACATACTCACTATACACTGTCACATGAACTGAAATCGTGTTTTCAAAACATGATTTCAGTTAAAATTGTGGAATCGTGAAATCGTGTTTTTAAACCATGTAGGGAAGAAGCACTAGAATACGTGAAAAAGGTTGAACTTGTGAACAAAAGGCTCCTAGAGGCGCTATTGAAGAGACTTGGTGTGAAAGAAATCGACAAGACAACAAAATACAAGTTAATGGCTTCACCAATTCTTAGCCTAAATTACTATCCCTGCTGTCCAAGCCCTGAGCTCACTGCCGGAGTAGGCCGCCACTCCGACATATCAACCATAACAATCCTTCTTCAAGATGATACCGGTGGACTTTACGTGCGAGGAACTAGTAAGGATAGCTGGATCCATGTCCCCCCAGTCAATGGAGCACTAGTCATCAACATTGGGGATGTACTACAAATAATGAGCAATGACAAGTACAAAAGCATTGAGCACAGGGCAATTGCAAACAGAAGCAAGAATAGACTTTCAATCCCATTTTTTGTGAACCCAGGATCTGATGCCACTATTGGACCTCTACCTGAAGTGTTAGCAAGTGGAGAGACACCAATATACAAGCATGTTGTCTTCTCAGATTACTTCAAGCATTTCTTCAGCAAGGGTCACGATGGAAAGAAAACTGTTGAATTTGCCAAAATATGATACACCGACTTAATTTATATTGCATTTGAACAAATGTATTTGGAAATTCGGGTAATAAATAGCATTTTAGTTGCTATAAGTACTCTAGACTAGAGGATCTAAACTATTTATTGTTGTTGAACGTGCTATCATTATGCTTTGTCATAATCTCCATTAATTTATGACTGACTGGTCACATTGTGCAGGATACTCAGAGGCTGTTTGGATATGATGGAAACTGAGTTATATAACTCAGTTTCCATCACCCATAACCCAAATATCGTGGGACCCACAAAAAAAAGTGTTTGGCTTGGTTTTTGAGTGTTGTTTCCATCACTCCAAACTCAAAAATTTGAGTTTGGGTGATGGAAACCGGGAACAAAATCTGTGTTTTCAAAAGTTGAAAACTTTTCAGTAGCAGTTTGGTAAATAGAGTGACTTTGTGGGACCCATTTTCAGTGCATTGTCAAATCAGTTTCAGTCCTTTGATATTACTGTTGCAAATCCTCATTTCAGTTCACGGGTGAACACAACTTGTTAAATATTCTAAAAGTCTGAACTGTGACTAACCCTCATTTAAGAGTGAAGAATGTATATATTCATAGGCATACACCCAAACTCAAACAATCAACATACCCATCCGAATTTATCTAACCCAAATAGCATACATAACATTGAACCCAAACTCAACAAAACCATTGATTGCATAAATATTGTTGTGGGAAATGGGGTTAAACATTACGGACCCAAAATCTCCTAATATTTTCAGAGGCAAGTTAGAGTAAATCCGTTCCTTAGGTTTATTCAAAATCAAATCCAAACAAAGCAACAGAGACGGAGCCAAAGCCACACGAGAAAATTACCTTATACGGTAGTTTGGCCAATGTCAGCGACGGCTATTCCACCCCAGATTTGTGCTCACGGGCCCTAAGTGACGATCTGAGTTCAGACGAGTGAGAGGCGTGAAATGGGTTTCTGGGAAGAGAGGTGTTATATGGGTATTGATGAAGGGAAAATGAAATAGAAAATGAAAGAAGATTAAAGAATATGAGAGCCTTTACACTGGTTGTGCGAGTGCATCGAAATGAGAGGTGAAAGATCTGCTTTTGGCTTATGGGCAACTCTGTTTTTCTGGGTTGTGTGACGAGAGAATATGAAAGGGAAGAGAAAATAGACGCGAGTAGCAACAATAAACACATTGTGTAATGTCAGTGAGGTGGGCTCCACCATTTTGGCAAAAAGTAGATATTTTAGTTGAGATATGTGACTGGGTTTAGTAACCAAACAAAAATTTTGGAGTTTTTGAGTGATAGTAGAATCTGAGTTATGAGTTTTGAATTTGAGTTATGAAAACCGAGTCATGCCTAAACCAAATGAGCACTCAATGTCTGACTAGAAGCCTCACTTGGTTCTCTATTAGTTTTGTCAAAAGAGAAGCAAATTTGATCGCCCATTCACTTGCTCGCTATGCTAAACATATAGATGACGATGTTATTTAGATTGAGGATTCCCCATCCACCAGCTCTTGAGGCCTTGTTGTTGGATTTATCGTTTTTACGCAATGAATGAAAGTTGGATATGGTTTCAAAAAAATAAGGAAGTCGGAGGTATGAATGTAAACGTTTTTAACAGGTCAAACTTTTCTTTAAATAATTAAAAACTCAAGGTTTAATGTATTACCAGACCAAACATTAAGTGGAATTTTGTAATTCCCCCAAAAATGATTTTTTTTTGACGAAAATGCACTTTTGGTCCCTACATTTTGGGTCAATTCCCATTTTGGTCCCAAAATTGATTTCGTTACTAATGTCATCCCTAAAAAAAAAAAATCGTTTTTAAAATGGTCCTTGCCGTCAGCCAACCAACGGAAAAATCCTACGTGTCTAACGAAATGTCCAGCTCGCTGACGTGGCCATTAAAATATTATTAAAAAAAGATTATGTGGCATTTTTAAATGCCATGTCAACATTTAAATTAATTAAAAAAGCGTTTTCAAAAAAAAATTAATTAAAAAAAGCCAGATCAGAGTATTTAAACTAAATTAAAAAAAAAAATTAAATGTAATTTTATTATCATTATTATTACTTTTTTTTACTTTAATTATTTTTTCGTAAGACACAAAAACATGTTCTTCATGTTCTTCCCAAATCCCAGAACAAGAGCAAACCCAGAATCAAACTTCATGTTCTTACAATCAATATACCCAGCAATATTCACGTTCTCACAATCAAACCCACCACCACCATCAATTAAGAGCAAGTCGAACCTAACTAAACAAACCTAACAAGAGCAACCAAGCAAACTTCATGTTCTCACAATCAAACCCACCACCACCATCAATTAAGAGCAAGTCGATCCCAACCAAACAAACTCATCTCTTAGCAACCAAGCACAGCAACAAGTAACAACAAACACAAAAGAAAAAAAGAACACATCTCCTTCAATTTCGTGCCCAACACAAACCCAAATCCAACTGAGATATCTCTCCCTCTCTCAAAAATCTTAGCTTTGTGAAGAAATTTCTAGGGTTTGCTTCCCACACTTTACCTTCTCAGCAAATTCTATCGTTTTTGGGTTGGGAGCAGATCTGAGTTTTTGGGTTTGGAGTGGATCAAACGGCACCGTTTCTGCCTCCTCAAATCCAACGACGCCGTCAAACCCCATTGTTTCTGCCTCCTTGGCCACGCCATCAAACGACGCCGTCCCGACAAATGACTACCTCCTTGTCGTCGTCATCCTCATCAACCGGAGAGAGTGTTTGGCCTCGTCGTCGTCGTCCTCATCAATCGAAGAAATCCACCTCCTCGGCTCGTGATCGTGAGGCCTCGTCGTCATCGTCCTCGTCATCATCGTCCTCATCAATCGAAGAAATCCGCCTCCTCGGCTCGTGATCGTGAGAGGCAGAGCTTGGGGTCTTTGGCCATGGGTTTCTGGGTTTGGAGCTTGGTGTCTTGGCCATGGGTGTCTGGGTTTGGAGCAGATCAAAGAGAACTCAAAGAGACAGAGAGTGAGAGAACAATGGGTAGAGAGAGGGATTAAATTGATGCTGTGATGTTGGTGACTAAGAAAATTTGATGTTGGGTTGGGTAACTTGGGTTCGTGGGGTTGGGATTGGGGTTTGGTGCAGAGAATTGTGATAAAAAATTTTAAAACTGATAATTGAGAAATTAAAATTTTAGTTTAAATCAAATTTGTATTTTTAGTTTAAATTAAAATTAAGAAATTAAAAGTTTGTTTTTTAATTTATTTTTTAATTTAGTTTAAATACTCTGATCTGGCTTTTTTTTATTAATTTAAATGCTGACATTGCATTTAAAAATGCCACATAATCTTTTTTAATAATATTTTAATGGCACGTCAACGCCACGTCAGCAAGCAAGACATTCCATTAGACACATAGGATTTTTCCGTTGATTGGCTGACGGCAAGGACCATTTTAAAAATAATTTTCTTTTTTTAGGGATGACATTAGTAATGAAATCAATTTTGGGACCAAAATGGGAATTGACCCAAAATGTAGGGACCAAAAGTGCATTTTCGCCTTTTTTTTTTTAATAAAAAAAAGAATAATTTAAAGCAATAATTTATTGAGTGAAAGGCCTTTTATTAACACCTATAAAATAGCAAAATTGATGCCATCCATTTGATCTCCCATGGTCACTAAAACTGCAGATAGAAACCCTGCAACAATCTTATTTCATCAATATAAGAGATCGAGATCCACCTTCATGTGCGAGGAATGTTACAATAAAAGTACCAAAAAGCATTTGACCATTTATTCAAAACCGACTATAAATTATCAAAACTGATGCTATCTATTTGATCTCTCTTGGTCACCAAAAATACAGATACAAATGATATAGCAATCCTATTTCAACAATATTATGGTAAATATAAGATAACACTACATCTCATTACTTAACTATATTATGATCAGAATGCTACTCATAGCATGAACTACTGACAGCCAGCACTTCTTGAAAAGAAAAAACAAATTACCGAAGACAAGCAACATTCATTGAGAGTAAGAGGCTATTCAATACCTTCTGTAAATTATCAACATTGATTCTATCTATTTAATCTCCATTTGTCACAGAAAAACCTAATACAAACGACACAATAATCCTATTTCAACAATACAACAATATAAGACATCACATGCATGCACACACGTGCAGGCATGCATGCTCAAAGACACCCAAAAATAAATAAAATGAGAGACGAAATTTCAAAGGCAGGCAACAATAATTGATCAAAGACTTTTTATTTAATAACTACTATAACTCATCAAAATTGATATTATCTATTGACCTGTCACTAGAAATACAGATACAAACGAAACAAGAATTCTATTGACACAAGAATGAGCACCTAGAGAGAGAGAGAGAGAGAGCAAATGAGAGCTGATAATACACTCATGGAGAAAAGCAATCCCCTTTTCTTGCAAAGGGTATTTCCCTGTACTCAATTGCCAGCAGTCACCACAAAATCTGCTCCAACCTACAGTAAACCATAATGCCAAAAGAAAAAAAGATTACCAATTCTCATCCCACCCAGGGACTTCCCCTAGTACTCATTTCTCTTTCTTAGCCAAGGCCTCCCCTTTGCAGTCACTCCCAGCAGTAACCACAAAACCTGCTCCAACCTGGATCGAAGTTTAAATTAATATTGAGATACCAACCACAAGCATCAGAGGGAGAGAGAGAGAGAGAGAGATTACTTGGCAATCTTTCAAATTGACACGCTCTTGGAGCTGTACATTGCTACAAATCACAGAACCTTGGATTGAGCAACCATCCCCAATGGTGACATGATTCATTATAACTGAATTAGCTACCTGAATACAAGAGGGGGAATAAGGAGAGTTGAGATGAATATCTGAGTCTGGTTCTTCTTTTTTTTGATACTTTTCTTCTAATGTTCATGAATAAAAGTCATCATTTTTTTACATTAGAACCAATTGACTTATTTAAAAATGAAAATTTACTAATATTATGGACTTAATTTGAAAATGAGAAGTTTGATTAGAATCAAACTTTCAATTGATCAAGGTACTTGGGCTTCCTTTAAAAGAAACCAAATCCCATTTGAACTTCATTTAGAAGAACTTTACATATATCACAGTGATTCTTATCAAAGAACGACAGGATTAGTTGAGGTTGTTCAAATAGGCACAAGTCTACGAAACCGTATGCCCATACTTATTGGGGTTATGAATTTTTAGTTTAATAGGGGTACATGATAGTATCGGATTCGTAGTAGGCAAGAACCCCCTTTTTGACCGAATGTGCTACCAATCCATTTTTACCTCTTATTTCAATGTGTATTCCTGGAGAAGCACACATGCAAGAAGTTTGAACTTGATGCAAATGACTAAATATCTTGTTAAAATAATAGTATAGTGATTAAATTCATCATTTCCTAACAACTTAAGATTTTGGAACAAGTGGTAGCTTATCATGGTATTAGAGCTGAAAAGAAATGGTGAAACCATTATTCTAACCATGGTTTTAAAAACCGGACTGGGGGCAAAACCGTTTTTGCCTCCAGTTCCCTGTTTAACCCAGTTTTTGGCCAGTTTTCCCGGACCAGACTGGTTCCCAATTGAATCAGTCGGACCAGCCAATCCAGTCCGGTTTTTAAAACCATGATTCTAACACTTGTTGAGGGCTTTATCCCCAAAAAAAAACACACACACACAAAAAACACTTCTTGAGGGGAAGTTTGGTTCATGGGAGAGTTAAAACTTAAAATACTTATTAAATGATAAAATAAAATAAAAATCTCCCTTTCCTATCAGCTTAAGTTTTTGAAACAAATAATAGTTTATCATATTTACCGCTTTACACGAAAATCAATCAAACAAACTATTCTTCTATGTATCAATCCTGATATCTCAGTTGAATCTCTTTAATCATTAGCACTATACAGAAGACAACCCCAGAGATGTCATTGAGGCGGTCAGTTATACTGAAGCCTAGGCAAAAC
This sequence comes from Notholithocarpus densiflorus, assembly GCA_030021035.2. NCBI lineage: Eukaryota > Viridiplantae > Streptophyta > Magnoliopsida > Fagales > Fagaceae > Notholithocarpus > Notholithocarpus densiflorus. The sequence goes on along the minus strand of JARYZH020000082.1, from coordinate 243,732 downwards.
AAAAGCCCAATAATATATATTGAAGTCAAGAGCCTTGTAGCTCAATTGGTTGGCACCTCCTAGTGCTTCCCAATGAGACATCTAGGGTTCAAATCCCCTCCAACTATCAATTATCAAAAAAATTATTACATACTTTTCTTCCAACCTTAATGATTAAAAGTTATCATACCTTTACATTAGAACCTATTCTGCAGTGGCGGCCAATAACAGACCGTTTCACACTACATTTGTCACCCATTTGTGTACCTTCCCCGAGCATGCAATGTGGTCCCACCTAAACCATCAAACCACTCAATAAGTACACCAAGAAATTACCTTAACATGGGATATAAAGCAATCACCTGAACCTTCATTTGACATATAATGTAAGTCAAATATTAAAGCTAAACTGATGGTGGTAGTTCCAATTTGTAAAGCATTCAACTCACAGTTGTTTTTAAGCCAAGCTCTGCTGAAGGATGGATGATGTTGTTTTGGGGAGAGAAGGAATACCCTGATAGATGACTAGCTTCTCCTATGACCTGACCCATTTAAAACAGAAAATAAGTTCAACCAGATTAAGCTCAAAAAAAGAAAAAAAAAGAAAAAAAAAAAGTAAAGAGGTGAGACCCAATGAAGGCTTTAACTGTAATTGACTCACATCCCGATTAATGTCACTAAATGCTTGAATGGAATTTAAGCGCACACAGTACTTGCTGTTGTCAGCAATATAAACACAGCATTTATGGGTTCTTCGAGTAGAACCATTGGTACCCAATCCAGAGAGTTGATGAAAACTTGGAGTAGATGCATTAGCTAGGATCCCAGACAGCGTTACTTGGTTGCCCTGGGAATTAACCTTGTGGTTTCCATTTTCTTCTGCTTGTGGTGCACCATTTAACAATACTTCTGACTTCTAAAGGTCATAAAAGAAAAATGAGCTGATTCAGAGACTTTAAGAAAGCTAAGTTTCCCAGAACAACTTAATATGCGGGGACTATATTGAACTAACCAGCTGGCTCCGGACAAGATAAGGCAAGACATCCTGCTTTAAGCTATGAAATGTATCCTTTTGATCTAGAACTTCTTGTAGAACAGACCTAAGAAATAATCAAAGAGCATATTCAATACTAAAATACATCCAACATGAATAATATGACCAAAATATCATTGGGGAAACAAAGACAATAATAGGTCAAACCTCTTGAATGCATACAAATGAGCATCCATAAGATCAGCTCGGATTTCCATCTACACAAAGAAAGAAGAAAAACGTTAGAATAAGGAGAATCCAGCAAAATTATTTCAATATTAGGCATTTAAAATTTTAAGTTGGACATTAATCTTTTAAAATAGGAAAAGAAGGCCACAAAACACTAGTAGAACCAAGTTCACCAAAAGCCCACTAGTTTTCAACTACCGGAAAAGGTTTACCAATAGCAAAATGAAAAACATATTCACACAGCGGTACCTGGCCAACTGCACGGAGTATGCTCTTCTGTATTCTAATATCTTTCTCAACTTCAGCACCTGGCAAGGATTGCAAGATGCTGCATGAGAAACATGGAAGGCAACATCGTAAACAAAAGAAAAATTTTGCAGATCTAAACCTGTAGCTATATATAACAAGAACTGTCTTGTGGGGTCCAGCCCTATGATGTTGTAGCGCCCTGGCTTCTTGGTTTTGTCTTTTCCAGTAGAGGAACCAGACTCCGAAGGTCCACTGACAGGAGCAGAGCTGAGCATTGCAGTCACTACTGCATCATGCCGTCTATGAGCAGCTGCCACTGAACCAGGAGGAACATCAGAAACAAGATCGCCACTCACAACCTGCAGATAAGAAACAAATAGTTGAAAAGAAGCAACTTTCTAGAGCAAAATTGCTATAAAGAATATGTGCTAACCATGATGTCCTTTGCAGTCAGGTGGTGAGAAATGGCCCGGAGTGAACCAGCTGTTCCAACATCCTCTGGGACTGCAGCAACCTGCCTCATTAGAAAATACTTGAGCTCTATCTATTTGGAGTATCAAATTAGTACCCTGAAGAAAGACGGCCTAGTGCAGTCCTTCTTCAAAGCATCCTCAGGCCAAAGTGACTCTAGGAAAAAGAAGAAAGTAAATGACCCACACATGGAAAGAGAAAGCAGTGCTGTTTCCTTCAAAAAATTTAAGTACTAGACATTTTTGGGTAATAAAATTTGGAAGCCTTCATGCAGCGGTACCTGATTGAGGCATGGTTATATGATTCTTTTGTTTCTTCTAAAAAGTAATTGAGGCAAGGTGTATATGATTTCAAACACTTTACAAAAAAAAAAATAAATAAATAAGCTTAAATCCTTCTTTTTTTTAATTAATTTGAGTCTTTAGTTTGGTTATTTAGGCTGAGGTCTTGAGCTCAGTCCTGTGTAGGTGCAGGACTTATGTTTAACCTATAAAAAAAAATCCCTAAAGACTGTTCACCATTGATAAAGAAGAATCTTTCTAAATCACTCCAAGGCAGAGAAGCCTTCAAGCATCTGAAATCCGCTAGGGTTGTAAATAAAATAGTGTTCCTAACATACCGGAGTTATAACAATTATATTTATCTTACACATAGCTTCTTCTCCTTCTCAAAAATAATAAGGCTCTGATTAAAAAAAATTTGAATCTTTTACAAGTCATGGTTCCCAATTATTATCAGCATGATATCTCCTATTACTACTCTTTAGACTTTATTTTTCTGCAATAGCTCTCTGTTCCACTGATTTAACAAGAATATGCATCACCACAACTCATAAAACTTTACACTACCCATCCTCCATCACTTTAAAAACCATCTAGAGCCATCCCACCACATTTCCTTCTACAAGATAGTCCATAAGCATCAGTATATCTCCAGAAGGTGGTGCAAGCTCTTGTATCATTGGATAAATGTACTTATCACCTAGGCAGAAACACTATTCTTATTGCTTTCTTGAGCTTTGTGCTCCAAAACTCTTAACCCCTTCATCTGGAACAACCTCTTCTCCCATCCTCCAAACTTGATTAAGTTTTCAAGTGCATGTGCTATGTTCAGAAAGATGTTTCCAAATAAAAGCACTAGGGTATTTTAAACTTCTCAAAAACTGGGCTATTTTTGTTCTCTTTTTCAACTACCCCAGGTCAGAAATATGAACTGACTCAAGAATTAGAGCACATAAGCAATCAAATCAGAGTTTGGCTCTATTTATACTTGGGGAATTCAGATGACCAAGTTGTTTATATCTTGATAAAAGGATTGACCTCATGTTGTAAGGAAATTCATTGATATGCCCTTAACCATTGCAACCTATCCTCGGCAATCACTAATCCTACATCCAAGTATCCCCTTTCAAGTTTCAACCTTGCAGCAAGCTCCACCTTGGTTAAAGTTGTTTCAAAACACACTCCTCCAATTTCTAAATTAAATACAAGGCACAACTTTTAAAGCTAAGAAACCAAACAACCAAGTGGCAAGAATTTCAAGATTTAAGCTGATGAAATGCAAGAATTTCCCCAATTTGTGTACTTTTTACCACTAGATTCAACCTACTTTACACTATTTACGAGCTAATATTGAAACAAAATAAATGCCAAAAGATCATCCAATTACTTTAAACCTTCTAAATTCATCTTCCATGAGGTTGTTAATCATTCACCGATTTTCTATACATCAAGATTAAGGTAAAATACATTCCATACAGTTAAATATGAAATTCTAGCATTCATTAAATACCTCAACATGTAGACGATCAACATAAGCCCCCGATATCCAATTACCAACCAGAGCAGCCGCCTCTTGCCCTTCAACAACCTACACAACGATATCTATAGCAAATCAACAACTCCACACACTTTGAAACCCGAACACAAAACTAAATATCCACAATCCACACAATGTTCTTCAAAATTGTCATAGCAATACTCTGTTTGGTTACTAAGAATCTACTAAATTCAACTTTAAATTGACATGTTTATAGAGAATTTAAAAATATATATAAATAAACGAAATTAGGGATGCAGAAGAAGCGTACAACAATGAGATCCTTAAGGTTACTTTGTTCCAAGTGCTCCAAAACGTAGGAGAGAACCGGCCGGTTCGCCACCGGAAGTAGAGCTTTCGGAACCTCCTGCATTAAAAAAAAAAGAGTAAATTACTAAGAGGACTGTTTGGTTCTCGGGAAAATCGAGAAAGAGAAGATTAAATGAAAGCAACTGTTCTGGTTGAATTGGACAGTTTGATTTTAATTTGAAATATTTCTCCGGAGGAGGAGGACGAAAAGAAGTTGGAACCTTGGAGACGAGAGGGATGAGATTCTTGGCGGTTCCGCCGGCGAGAACTACCACTTGGAAATCCATCGGAGCGAATAGAAAGAGAAATCAGAATTAGGGGTTTCGTGGGGTTTCTCTTTTTTTTTCTTTTTTTTCTTTTTTTTCTCTTTTCTGGTATTGGAGGAGTGTCAGTGTTGCCGTGTGTGAGAGAGATTAGTCATTAGTCATATATTAGTCATTGAATATAATGCTTACGGAGAGTAGTACTGTGCAAACGGGGATGTAGCTCAAATGGTAGAGCGCTCGCTTTGCATGCGAGAGGTACAGGGTTCGATCCCCTGCATCTCCAAATTTCTATTTTTCTTTAAAGGTTGAAATTTTATTTATATAATTATAATTATTATGATACATGATTAATATTACTGCACGTGAGTGTGACACATCGAATTTATTTGCTTGTTTTACACAATCATGTTTTATTGTTTAAATTATAATTTTAATTAATTTCTTTTTTATGGTTTATTAGTTTATTTCTCTACTTTTTTTTCTTTTTCTTTTTTTATCAAAATTGCAAATTTATACTAATTTGTTTCATTATTTGTTTTTTATTTAATTATTAAATTATTTAGAACATTGTTAATAGCCATTTTTACAATAATCCTACAGGTCCTAACAAAGCAATGCTCAAATTCTTTGTGGGCCCATTATTTCTACTCATGACATTTTTATTTTGGCGTAAATGCACTTTTGGTCCCTACATTTTGGGCCAATTCGCATTTTGGTCCCTAAATTGATTTCGTTCCTATTATCGTCCCTATTTTTAAAAAATCGTTTCTATTTTAGTCCCTACCGTCATCCAAGTAACGGAACCCTATTACGTGGCAGACAGAGTGCCCTAGTTGCTGACATGGTGCTGACGTGGCACTGACATGGCATTAAAATATTATTATAAAAAATTATTTGGCTTTTTCAATGCCACGTCAGCATTTTAAATTTTTTTTTAATTTCTGATAAAAAAATTTCAATTTAAACTGAAAAAATTCAAAAACAAAAACAAAAAAAAACAAAAAAAAAAAAACTTTACAGTTTTAAAGATTGAGAAAAAAAATTTAGAGCAATTATTTCAATTTTTCTTGAACTTTTTTAAGAAACAAACACTAAATTAACACTATTCACGCTTTATGTTGGCGTTTTTGTGTTTGTGTTTGTTTTTGTATCTATTTCATTTTCTTCTTTCTTTTAAGATAAACCAAAAAAGTAAAATCAAAACAAAAATAAATTAATAAATATCCCAAATGACATCAGGATGCGTATTTATAGTGCTAAAAAACCCAAATTAGTTTGTGTGTTTGTGTGGCATTTGTCTCTCTTAGTCTCTATCTCTCTCGATCTAGGACGACTTGCTCTCAGATTGGGTTGGTTGAAAAATATCCCAAACCACGGCTGAGAAAAAGAAGAGGGAAGAAGATCGGCCCAGAAGAATTAGAAGAGGAGATCGGTGGTAATGGGTTTGGTGACTGAAACTGTCTGTGGGTTTCGTGGCTGAGATTGGTAGAATCAGAAAAAAGAAACTGTGGCTATTTGGACTGACATAGTGGGTTTCACGGCGGTGGCTCTCGAAATGGAGGTCCTCCGACGGGCTTGGGTGGCGTGACATCAGGTTTGATATGGGTTTCCGGCCGTGGGAGTTGCGATGGGTTTCAGGTTTCTGTCACGGGTTAGAACCTCCTCTGATCATCTAGTGGAAAAAGTTGCTGAGAATTGTGAAACTGTCATTTTTCTCTCTTTTTTGATCAACGATGGTGGTAGTGGGTTTGGTGACTTTGTGGGTGTGGGTTTGTTGATTGATTGGTGGGTTTGACTGTGAGAACATGAAGTTTGATTTTTTTGGTTTCGGGTTGTTGATGATTTTTCTGGGTTCATGGGTTTGATTAATTTTCTGGGCAAGTTTTCATCTTCTTTTCTGTAGAACATGAAGAACAATTCTGGGTTCACCTGCACTGTTCTGGGTTTGCTCTTGTTATGGGTTTGCTCTAGATTCTGGGTTTTATTTCTTGTTTTTCTGGATTTGATGGAAATTAGATTTGGTTGCTAGATTTGGATTTGGGTTTGCTAGAGATTGGATTGGTTGCTGGGTTTATTTCTTGAATTTGGGAAGAACATGAAGAACAGGATGTTATGTTCTTACGGAAAAAAATAATGAAAGTAAAACAAAAATATAATAATAATATTAGATTTAAGGCCAAAAATAATAATAATAATAATATGAAAGTAAAAAATTAGAATGCTGATGTGGCATTGAAAAAGCCAAATAATTTTTTTTAATAATATTTTAATGCCATGTCAGTGCCACGTCAACACTATGTCAGCAACTAGGGCACTCCGTCTGCCACGTAATAGGGTTCCGTTACTTGGATGACGGCAGGGACTAAAATAGAAACAATTTTTAAAAAATAGGGACGTTAATAGGAACGAAATCAATTTAGGGACCAAAATGCGAATTGGCCCAAAATGTAGGGACTAAAAGTGCATTTACGCCTTTTATTTTTATACATGGTCCAAATCCATTTATTTTTATGAGTAATTGAGGAAATGTGGTTTGGAGACGAGAGAGGCTTATTTGGGCCTGTTCATGAACTTAAACTTGGGTTTTACAAGTGAACTTGGAACACTTGTAAAAGCTAGAGGTCCATGATCAAGCTCTTGTGCTCGCCCCAAACACAACTAAAAATAATTATTGTGAATTTCAGTTAGCTTAACTAATAAAATTTTTTATTTTCTAATAAGAAATTTGAGATTCGATCATAACTTACACCAAAAATCAATTGATGTTTTGGTCTCATGAAAAATAAATAAATAAATAATTATTTGAAACGAACGTCATAAGTTTAAAATAAAAACTACAGCTCAAAAAATAAGCAATTATTTTGATCATTTGGTAGCAGATTGTTTGAAATTGAATATAACGAATTTAATTTCGCTATATCCTAAGGATGTCAATATAATTTACCCTAAATATCATAATCACTACCAACCAATTGGTGATGTTTTGGGTAACGAGCAGAATAATAAATGTAAAAGAAAGAGTTTAACAAAGATGTTCGGTACAAAAAAAAAAGAAAAAGGACCCAATCAGTAAAAAGAATTTTAAAACAAAAGTTACAAAACTACAGATATGCACAACAAAAGAATAAAACGTTTCAGAATAATTATGAACGACGTTACCCAAATAAAGAGGGCTAAACTTAACAAAGAATCCTTTCCAAACAACACGGAGCTCAGTTCATACCCATACCATAACTCCCAGTTTTAAAAAATCTTCAACTAGATTGCGCCGCTCGTGCTAAAAAAATAGTCCAATCAACAACAACGACAACAAGTGGGACCCAACTTCTAGATATCTGCCCAAAACGACACTTTTTCCTCATCCTATAGCAAAACACGTAACGACATTTTCACAACGTTCCAAATCCAAACCCAATCCAATCCAGGCACCGTTTTTTTTTTTAGCACTCAACACACACACAAGCGGCGCGTCGTATAACCTCAGGCAAATCTGGTCCTCTACTCCACTCTAAACCAACGGAATCGTACACCAACACAAGCCCTTCTCTCAAACCCCGCAAACTCCTCCCACTCCGTCGCAACAAGTCGTCGATACAACCCGTTACTTGAACCAACACCACTTTGTTCTCTACGCCGACGCAGCTGAACCTGACGGTGCTGTCTAGTCTAACTTGCGCCGGTAGCGGCGGACTCTTTAACCTGCACCACTCGCCGAATCCGGCGTTGGTGACGGCGGTGCTGTTGTTGTTTTGCGTTGAGGTTTTTTTCCTTCGCGCGTCGAATTTCCAAAACGAGAGCTCCACGGCGTGGCTCGCGAGGACGTAGACGTGTCCGGCGGCGGAACACGCCGCGACGACGCAGCCTCCGCCCGGGACGGCTCGGCTTCGGAGCCACGCGCGCGCCTCCACGTCGTATAAATCCATCGAGCTCGCGTACACATGAGCCTCTGCGTTCGCTGCGGCTCGTGGAGGTTCGTTACCAATTGAGGCGCCGCCGATTTTGAGTCCGCCGATCACGTAGAAAACGCCGTCAACCGAAGTGCCGATGCAACCGTACCTCCTCCTCGGAGCCTGGCACACCACGCGCCACGTGTCTGTGTCGGGATCGTATTCCTCCACCGCGTCTGTTCGCGAACCACCTCCCGCGGCGTAGATCTTGCCGGAAACGACCGCGGTGGCGAATTTTTTACGCGGGAATAGCATAGCAGATCTGGCAACGACGGTCCCGGACCACGTGTCGTAACGGACCATGGCGTTCCGGCCGATGATGAAGATCTTAGATCCAACGGCCGACAGCCTCGCGTGAGAGAGCAAGCCGTGGAAATTACCAAGCGAAACTGCATCGTTCGCGAGAAACAAAGAGACTTTCCAGTTACATACCCCGTCAACGTCATCTTCGAAGCGGAGACTGGCTGCATAGAGGCCGAAGTCGGTGGCGGAAACAGCAAACACGGTGGTGTGAATACGGCCGTGGCGGCGGCGGAGATCGAGGAAGGAAGGGGAGTCGAGGAGGCGGGCCCAGCGGCGGCAAACGGAGGAGAGAGACTGGAGAGAAGGAGGCGGGACACGAGAGAGACATTCTAGAAGAAGATCATCTGGAAGAGAAGAGAGAGTAGACGAATAGCTGTGAATGTGGATTTGGATTTGGATTTGGGTTTGGGTCTGAGTCTGGGTCTGGATTTGGGTTAAAGAGTTGTTGGTGTGGTTCGGATTGGGGAAACAGGATTTCATGAGCCATGAGAAGTGGCGAGAGTTGCAGCTCTCTGACATTATCTGCTGATTCTGAGTGGTGAGTGGATATAAATTGCAGTTGCAAGTGTGAGAGTGAGAGAGAGTGTGTGAGAGAGAGCTTTTCAGATTTATTATGAACTTGGGAGACTGGTCTTGAATAAGGAAAGGATATAAAAGTGTTGTGTGTGAATGTGATGGACTCGTTTTGACCCCGAATTTACTATTTACAGCTGGGTTGGACTAGTGTTTACGTTAAGAAATGTTCTCGTTTCTCCAAAAAAAATAAATAAATAAAAAAAGAAATGTTCTCTAATTCTAAGAGCATCCACAGCAGTGGATGTAAAATTTTAGCATTTTAGCTATACAAAAAGTCACTTTATCTATTTTACCTACACACATCCTACAGCAGTGGATCTATTTTAGCTTTCAATACAATAAAATAATATATCCCAACAATAAAATAATATATCCCAACAATAAAATAATATATCTCACTCCCAAAAAAACATCCACAAACCAACCACAACCACCTCTACCATCAGCCACAGCCACAGCCACAGCCACCACCACCACCACCACCGGCCAAACCACCACTCTGGCAACCACAACATAGCATAAAAAAAAAAAAAAAAAAAAACCACAACCACAGTCACAAATTCCACAAACACCATTTCTATTCTCAATTCATTAAATCAATCACTTCTAAACAACGATTCCAGGCACCGAGCTCCCGGCCTGAGCTGTGGGACCCAGATTCTCGATCTTAACCGTGGCGGAGGAGCTCAGATTCTCCGTCTTGATCTTCGTGTTTCGAGCCGAGCCGAGCCGAACCGGAGCCTCCACCCGCATTGGCGACGTCGAGGCGAGCTGTGGTGAAGGTGCGAATGGAGGAGTCGTCTTCATCGGAGTTTCAGCGTTTGCGCCTTCGGGGGCTTCCTCGTCGGAATCGTCGTCAGAATCAATGTGGGCGATGGGGCTTGGGGTGGGTCAGCGAGCTGGGTCGGCGGAACAGATCGGCGACGAGGGAGTTGGCCGGCGAGCTGAGGGATGAGGGACTGGCCGGCGAGCTAGAGAGAAAAAAAAAATTGAGGAAGAACGAAGGAACAAGAGAAGCCGGAGAGAGAGAGAAAGAGAGAACAGGAAAGGAAATGGATATTTAATGAGAGAGGAGAGAGAATTGTAATAAAAAAGTATTTTTTTTTTTACCTGTGAGCTACAGTGCACATCTAAAGATAGATGTGCACTGTAGCTGAGGAGCTAAATTTTTTAGATTTAGCTCCACTGCTGGATGGTGTTTTTTATGATAAAGAGCTAAAAAAATACCATTATACCTATATAGCACCACTGCTGTGAATGCTCTAATATTTGAAAATCAAAATAAAGAAACAAAAAACGACCCATCACCAAACTAACGAATGGCGGCCTACAAAAATAGACTAACGAATGGCTGCCTACAAAAATAGTATAATGACGTGTATATAATAATTTTATTACAGCGGGTTCCAATTAGCTCGACTAATAAAGTTTTTGATAATTGAATAAGAGATATGGGGTTTAATCTTTGCTTACACCAAAAATTGATTGGTATCTTGGTCTAATGATAAAAAAATTTATTACACTTTTACAATAATTTTTAAATGACAAGTTATTATTGATAGAAAATTTTTTTAATAATACAGTATAAATTAGAATCTATAACAATTTATTGTTTATAATTTGTTGGGAAATAATACAACATTTTTTATGAAACAAAGGAAAAGGACAAAGGATTGGCTGGTGCGTTAGATTCGGCTTCTGATTATTATAGACTCACGAGACAAGAATCTTATCTAGATTAGCATACGTAATTTCTTCTACAACAAAAAACCGCTTTAAAAAAGCCTAAGTCTAGAAAAGTTTCTTTCTTTCTTTCTTTTTTTTTTTTTCATTTTAATAGTATTGTACTTACAAATAAAATGATTGCACACATATAACAACATTCTTCGCATTGCACACATGTAATAACATTCTTCACAGCCAAATTTATTATAAAGAAAATTTTCCTCAAATTCAAATTAAATAAATTCTCTCTCATTCATCATGTAGTAATTCATTACATATATTTTCATAATATGAAAATTTAAGTTCATCAAAAAAATAATATGAAAATTTAAATCATCCAAACATATTAGTAATATGATTAAATATACACATTAGAGCAACCACTTCAGTTCGTGCAAATTTTCTGTCTATTTTGAAAGAAAAAACCTACTTTATCTATTTTACACATCTACTTTTACAAAACACCTACATCAGTTTATCTATTTTACACATTTATTCAATAAAATATTCATTCTTTTTACGTTTTTTATTATTTCCTTTCCTCTGGAACAAACTCACAAACTCGTCTTCTCCGTCGAGCTACTCCCACACCCAGCCAACCACCCTTCAACAAAATCCATCGAGCCACACCCATGCCCATCCTTCAACAAAATCACCCACACCCAGCCAGCCACCGTCTTCTTTGTCGAGCTACAGACCCAACACAAACCCAAAAGCACCCACACCCAGCCACCATCAACGATCAAATAGAAAAAACCCGTCGAAATCACCGAAGTTCACTGAGTCAAGGCCTTGGATCGCCGGATCATGGTCCGCCGAGAAAGCTAATCGTTTTCATGTGATCGAAGATGAGAGAGGCTGATCGGAATCATGGTCCGTCGGAATCACAGCTGTATTTGATCGAAGAGGCTGATTGGCTTTGAGAGAGAGTTGATCGGTGAGAGTGAGGTGAGAAAGGAAATGAGAAAAAGAGAGTGAGGTGAGTCAAAGGTAGGGAGAGGAGAGAGAAAAAAAGAATTTAAAAAGTCATTTACACGGTGAACAGTAATCGTGCATATATGCACAGTTACTGTTCATTTACACGGTCATGGTGTATATTTGCACATTTTTACAAAGACTGATGTGGGTGTTTTTTGGATTTAAATGTGTAAAATTGGTACTTTTTTTCTATTTTAGAAGATTATAGATCAGCTGATGTGGTTGCTCTTAGAGTTTATTTTAATTGTTAGCCACTGAGTTGAGCACTCTCGTCAAGCTTTTTAAAGTAGTATTTCAACAAAAATATAACTAAACACCTTTTAAAGCTTCATGTACCAATCTCAACACCCTACTTACAAAAATTAACAAATGAACAACCGTTATTGAGTTATTGTTTGTCAACAAAAGTAAATAAATTTATTTTCAATTGTTTGAAAATGAATTTTTAAATGATCTACGGACAGACACTAACAAAACCAACAACATTTTGGTTTTTAGTGTTAATTAATTGTTGCATCCACTATCTATCTTGGAATTTGCCGTTACAAGACCCTTGATTTCTTAACAACTGTTAATAGAGATCACTGTCGTTACACAAGGGATGTATGGTACATGCATTTAAACAATAGTTTTCAGTTTTTAAACAACATTACACGAATTTTCACACACTTTTTCACCCACATGTATTTCGAAAAAATACAAACAACATTACTAGAACAACATTACCAAACGGACCCACATTTCTCAATATCAAGGTTTTTGTTAATTGGCCGGGTGGGGGTTTGATGTAGGATTTGGTTGGGTTGATATTGGTTTGATGTGGTTGTATTTGGGTGTTTACGATGTGGCTGTGTTTGGGTGTTTTTAATCTCTGGTGGTGGTAATTCTGAAAAGAGTGTTAAATTGAGGAAGGATGGGGTGAAAAAAAATTGGAAATAGACCAAATAATATTTAAATAGAGAGTAATAGAGTATTGAGACTAATATAGATTGTTTGAGAATAATAGATAAACTAAATTAACACAAAAATGAAGTTTTTAGAATCAATCTGACTAGAAATATGTATCGGGTCTAATGTGAATGCTCTGGATATTCACACTTGGCTCAAGTCTCAACACTAGAGAAGGTGTCGTTGCTTTGTGGTGTTGAGCCACATTCTCTTTCATAGTTTTGAGCCATGAAGAAAAATGTGGTGTTGTTGTGAAATAGAAGGTGAGGAATAGTTAAACAAAAGTTTATTTATTTACGTTTGAAGAAAACAAAAATATAAATAGAATAAAGAAATAAATAGAAAGTCTACAATACATGTAAATAATAAATAATAAGTTAGTTAAAATGATAAAAGTATAATTTTTCGTCTCAATTTACTAAAAACTCCATTGAAGCGGTGTGAATGCCCTTCAAATTTCAAAAGCCAGAAAAGAAATCATGCAGTAGTACACTATTTTGCGTGGAATAGCACGTGATATTATGATACCGAAACGCATGCATGTGACCTACTTATAAATAAAATAATGACATTATGAATAAGGCAAATATAAAGTAATAAAAGAAGAAATATAAATTAAAATAATAATCCAGCTTTTTATGCACGTGATGTTTCCGATGAATGCAACAAAAAGTCCAATTACATGGATTATTAGGCTTATATTTTCGTACTTGATATGATTGATGTAGGTATGTATCACCGAAAGGTTCACGGAGTCTTCTTTGTGATGATCCCTTTGCGTGAAAAAGAGGAAAATTTACCGTAACTCCGAAAAGAAAAAGGCTAAAATAAAATAAAATAGAAAGGATAAAATATAGATTTAAACTAATACCAGCTCACTTTAAAACTTTTCAAAATTATTTAATTTTGTCTCTAATCACGATAAGAAAGAGAAGAAAATAAGTAACGACTTAGGGGCTACTTAGAGATCAAGTTGATTAGTTTTGAAAATTCTTAGAACTTGTTTGCATTAGCCCAAACATTAAGAAAATTAATTGTATTTTAACCCAAAAAAAAAAAAAAAAAAAAACCAAAACAGAACAAAACAAAGGGTTACGTAGGATTACATCTTCTATAGATTTTAGAGTAATCTTAAAGCCTTATCAATTCCACCAACAAATGGACATTTTAATGTCCCTATCTCCACATGTTTTGAGTTTACATGCACCACAAGGTTGGCATCCGGCGTATTATAATTGATAACATTACTTTACTACCACAAGAGTTGTCTACTTATTCACTCGTGACAAGACACATTTGCCTAAAAATTCAACACGGTGAATTTGATTATCGATTACAAAATACAAGAAATGCTCTTTTATTCATAAAAAATATATATACAATGCTCTAGAAAAGTTTTTATTATTTATTTTTTAATAATAAACGGTTCATATTAAATCAAACAGAACAATCAAAGCGAAGTCTCTCGTAATACATGCCAATAGTATCAAAATATAGCAGCATAGCAAGGTCCGATGGAGGACTATCAAAGCTAATAAAATCTTGTTGCCGGTATGCCTCCTTTGCCAATTTCACTGCCTATTAATTTGCTTCTCGGAAATAATGACTTACCTTCACCCTTAGAATTAGACCTATTAGGTGCCTGCAATCGGAGATGAGAAGAGAATGGGACTTGTTAATGCAATACTAACCAGAGACCCATTCCACGACAACTTTAGCATCTAATTATACTTCAATAGCTTGAGGTTCTTAGCCAGACAAATATTCAAGCCATCTCTCAATGCCCATAGCTCTGCCTCCACACTAGTTGCTATTCCTATAGCTCTGGCAAAACCTGACACACAAACACCATTGTGGTCTCGGATGACTCCTCCAGCACCTACCATGCCCAAATTGCCAAAAGCTGAACCATCTGTTTTTAGTTTGCACCAATTCAAATCACCTAATATTCACTGAACTTATGGGAATAACTTGTTTAACAAGGCCAGCATAATGAAAGAAATTTAGTGCCAAGTTTCTCACCTCACCAACAAGATTGTTGTTAGGCTCAGCTTGCTTAAATATTCTCTTGTTTCGGTGCTACATTATCCCCATATACCAAAAGCAAAGAAATAATTCCAAGACAGAGGCAACTCACCATAATCCAGAGAAGAATTCAGGTTGTTCTTCAACCAGTTGCACAAATGGGTCGAAAAAAATTGATTGTCACATCTTGAATAGCCTGAGGACAGCCAGAATTCTTTGGCAATTTTTCTAGCCTAAGGACAACTAGAAAAGATAGAAAGACAAATTATTTAGTTTTTAATTATATATAGACACACGTGTACACATACTACATACATACATCAAGTTGAAGGAGTTAACTACTGGATATTTTCGTTAAAAACACCAAAAACTACCAACCAGTTGAGCTAAGTTCAATCACTCTCTCTCCCAAAAAAATAATTCAATCATGATACCTTATCTTCTCCCAAAAGATGTCATCATTTTTTGCTTGACCAAAAGATGTTATCATGTTCTCAAAAAAAAAAAAAAATGTCAACATAAAATAACAGCTAGAATATGTGAATTTTATACACAATCATATATGAGATCCTAATTAAAGACCTTACTTGCTTGTCATAAAACCTCTCATAATGTCACTCTCAAACTTCCCTAGCCATTCTTAATAGCGTTACCTTCAATTTCTCTTTGTTTTCTATTATTATTATTTTTTTTTTTTTATACAAGATAGAAATTCTATTCTAGCTTAATTTAAATGTATATGTGTGTGAGTCTCTCTCCCGGAAACTTGAATCCCGGTCATTTCTCCTCACACCCCACAAACACTTATACTTATGGAGTGACCATCGTACCAAGGATGTATAGTGGTTTTAATTTCTTAAAATGAGGTAATTGTTTTGTTATACGTTTAAGGAAGTAATTGGGTCGAAATAAACTTAAAACTTCCATAATCCCCCATTAATATACTATATCAAATCTTTGGAATTGGACTCCTCATTTTCTTAATTTCAAAAGTCAAACTCATTATTAGCAATATGATTATATATGGAACTATTTTCCTTTAAAGCAAGGTTTTCATTTACTCTTTGACAATGTCCGCAAGGCAAAGGGACCACCGTTCTCTTTCTTTCTTATTCATTTCATGATCATGTTCGACAAAAGGAGAGGTTGCAAAACGAGGTTTATGGCTTTGCCATTGAAGTAGGTGATACAATTTTTTTAATTTTTTTTTAATTTTGTGTGTTTCACTTTATGTTCCACAAATCATAATTTGTCACGTATTTGTTTGACCTTTTTTTATTATAAAATAATTATAGTTTAAAATGGAAAGAAAAAAAAATCAAACACATGACATACCATAATTGGTAGAACATATTGTGAAACACACGAAAATGATACAAAAGATTTATATTCGAAGTACGGAGGACCTCCTCCCCTCCATTTAGCCTATTATTTTATTGGGATTTCATGACTCCAAAGACCAAGAGAGCCTCTCTCTCTTCAATGCATCTAATTATTTTGTCATGGTTTATTATTTGATTCATCATTCATCACATGGGCTAGCTAGTCATATTAATTATACCAGTAAATCAGTTTCTACAGTTAATTTAGCACCAGATTATTCTTCTAAAAAAAGAGAGCGCTAGATTAGCTTTGCATATATTAACCATATAATAAAGAGAAATGTTATATCCACAATATTTTTACAACAAATCCTAAGTGGTAGATTGTTACTAGCTGTTATTAGTGAATAAAAAAGTAATTTAACAAATAAGTTCAAATTAGAACCAATAATAACTTACCACATATGATTTCTTTCGAAAGTGTTGTGAAAATGTTGTGGATGTAGCACTTCTCTGTAATAAAATCATTGTAATTTTTTTTGGTAGCTTTTAAAAATGTGTTCCTTACAATATTTTTGCACATACTAATAGTAATAATCCATATACAAATCATAACGTCTTCTCTAAAGATTTTTTTTTTTTTTTTTTTTTTTTTAAAGGACATCTGTAGGGTAACAAATTGTACACTCAAGTCCAAAACATGCAGGACTTGGGCCCAATAAGTCCACTGCAATAAATTTGTAGAGAGTGGGTGAAAGGATTAGGTATGAATGGCGTGGATTACATTCAACCTATTCTTAAAAACAAACTAAAAAGCTAATAGAAAGACTCAAAGCATATTGAGATGATTTGGTATAAGTAAGTTCTTGTTTCGATCCGAGGAGACATCATGTCATGTAATTCACGTTCTTTTTCATTCTTCTTTCTTTTTTCTTTTTCCAAAAAATCCTCCTTCTCTTATGGAGGGGGTGTTACACTATATAATCAACTTCTAGTCATCCTAACCTACACTTGTCATTCACCTAAAGCGTCACTTGATACTTGTCCCATCAGACCTTTTCTTTGGCTTCCTTGTGAGCTGTAATAGTTTTAGTAGCACTGTTCAGAGGTCTTCTCCACATAAATGCGATCAAAAAAGTAGTTGCAGGGTATTTAATGTGGTGGTAACAGCCTTTCTTTAGATATTTTGGGATCTTTTCCTTTCCAGTAAGTTCACAAAGGCCATTTCTGTAATCGGAGATTCCAGGAGGATTACTCCAATCGATGGAATACACACTTGAACCGTACTCTTCTCATCCGAGGACTATATCCTCCTCGGACAGAATCGTCCATTTCCCATGTATGAATCTTTTGAAAATAGAATTTTTAATAAATGTCACTCTGCTCGGCCCATGAGTCTTCCTCGGATTAAACCCACAGCCCAAGATGCATGGCTCTTGGTTATTTGTCCCCACAACATCCATTGAGGGTTCTTTTATTTTTAATTTTTGCTAATCATCAAGGGCTTTGTATTGTTCCTTTTGGAAGAAAATTTAATGGAAATGATTGTCTCAACTCTCAAATATATAGCTAGACCTGTAGTTATATAATAGTGCATGAGCTCAAAGATATCCTTCCATGACATGATGCTTGATAATTGATGTCCTCAACTTGCCAAAGGAGTAGGGGATTGTTAAGTTACGTAACTTATGGTGCCTGAGACCCTCTCATTGTTTTGCACTAGTAAATACTAAATAGGGTAACCTACCACAAGATTTGGGCTAATATTAATCAAGTTTAAGACATTTCAAAACAGACCAACTTGGTCTCTAAAGAAAACATGGTCCCTAAAAGGACCAAATGCCATTACTGATACTCTCTCTCTCTCTCTCTCTCTCATCGAACCCTGGTCATTGATACACCCTAGAAAAACCTCCAAGAAAACCTACTATAAAACCTCAAAGAATCCCAAAGTACTAGAAAAACCAACACAACAACCCGAAAATACCCAACTCTCTCTAAATCCATAAAAACAGTACCAAAATCCCACTAAAGGTCCTCTTGAAAATACTAGAAAAAAAAAAAAAATCTCTCTTTCAAAAATCAGAAATCCCTTTGTAAACCCCAATTGAAATCTCTTGAAAAACCTAATAGAAACCGCAAAAAACCAGCAAAAATTCTAGCCAAACAACACACACAAAATCAACACAAAAAGCCCCCGAGACCCCACTGTAAACCTCAGAAGAGAAACCAAGAAAAAAAAAAAAAAAAACACGCCACGAGATTGACATCATCATCCCTGCCCAAATCCAAAATCTGACGCCCATGCTGCGATCCACAACATTGCCGCAAAGAAAACGAAAGAGTCTATTAACAGCGAGATCCAGATCGAAGCACCACCACCACGTGGGTTCCAGAGAGAGAGAGAGAGTCCTTTGACGGCGCTAATGACATCAAATTTGCGATGTGAATCGGGGAGGCCCTTGCATGGTGGTGTTGTTGATGCTGATTTGAACACATGGCAAAAATCAAACATGTGTCCAAATTGTTTCAACTCTAGTGCACTATAGCACTAGAGCTAAGCTAAGTCCCTTACTTTCACTTTCTTGGTAATTTATTATTGTTTTAGAAGAAACTTTCTTGATACTCAGCATTTTGGCCTGTTTTCATCATCATCTCCCTAATTTCAATTTATTCAATTTCATCATTAATTTTCACTTCATGTTCAAAAGAAAAACTAAAAAAATATTTTTTAAATAATTTCTACAAAATAAAAATTATTTTTTATTATTGAAAAATCAAATTATTTCAAGCAATACAATCACTACCATGTCAAGAACCTATCTGCCAAAACTTCACCAAGAATCGGATCACGCAAAGCTTATTAACAGTAAATTTATCATAGGTTTATTTTTGTGAGCATGTCAAGAACCTATATGCCAAAAATTCACCAAGAATAGGATCATGTAAAAATAAGCTACTTTCGATTTTTTCATTATTATTTTAACAAAAAATTCATTCAATATTGTGTGAGCATGTTAAGAACTTATCTGTCAAAAACTCAACAAAAATCATATCACCTAATAGTAACAGTCTTATCTTGTCATCAGTTTATGGTTGGTGATAACGTTGCACTTTCCCACGTTAGTGACATGGGCACATGGCTTCATATGGGCTTATTACTTGTGAATGTAGAACTCACCTAAAGTCTAAAGGCTAAAGGTTTGTGGGTCTGCTCACACTTGAAAAAATTATCTTATAAACAGAATATTTTTGGTCCTTGAACTATGGTTCAACTTCAATTTTCATAACCAAGGAGGTTGGCCGAGTTGGTTGGGCTCTCCGTCTCAAGGTGCTTGTAATGGGCTTGATTGGGTGTACTCTCCAATTCGAGTCCTGTTACCTGCACTTTAAGAAGAATTTTCTGGGCCAACATTTTACCACTTCGTGGGCCCACCCGCCACAAATAGTGATTAGTCTCTAGTTGAAAGACTTGAGAATACACTGTGCGAGAGCAAAAAAAAAAAAAAAAACTTCAATTTTCATTGTACAAATTTAAAATGTTGCAATTTCATCCAAACAAATTAAATTAATAAATTCTTTACCATGAAAAACACATAGTTTATCATGAAACAAAATTTCTTTTTTTTTCATATATACTCTCTCTCTCTCTCTCTCTTTGCTTTTTTCTTACTTAATTACGCCTCCAAGATTTCGTAAGTTGTATTATATGTGAGAGAGAGTGTGTGTGCCTTAATTCACTCTCCGAAACATGCCGATATATAATCTCTGATACTATCGTTTCTCTTTTTCAAGTTTTCAATTTCATCATCAAATGATAAATCATAAATTTAAAATAAAAAACAAAAAAAAACGGTTCATGGGTTTTGTGATTTTTTAGAAGTGTTTCTTAAAACAAAACACCACCCAAAATTATTGTCTTCCTTTCTTTCTTTCTTTCTTTCTTTGCTTGCTGTGTTTTTGTGTAATGGGAGAAAAGTTGATTCATTCACACTTTGGGTGGGAGTGTTGTACTTGTAGTAAGAGAGCTTATTAACTGATCCGTTTATTACTTGCCTAAAAAAGATGTTGAAATTTTACTTATAAATAATGTTGTTGGTTAAGTGACGATGTCTTCCATAAAGTAATGGTGATTAAAAGTGAATGATTTTTTTTTTTTTTTTGATAACACGATTAAAGTGAATGATTAATATATTAGCATGTGAAATCGTGAATGGTAATGTTCCAACATACCATTGTATGTGGGAGTTAGGTTTTAAGAGGACAAATCAAGCACGGGAAGCAAAGTTTAGACAAAACCACTGCATTTAATTGCCATTATAGATTGAATAGTGTGTGTGAGGGAGTGGTACACAGATTAAAATGAAGAAAGAAGACAATAACTTTTCGCGAAAAAACCCTTATATAATAAGACTTGAGCAAAAGTACTCATGATTTTACTAAATCTTGATGAAACTGTACAATTAGATGTCATCTCTTCCTTTTACAAAGCTTTAAGAAAGAAGATGAACTCAAAAGAATAATGCCTTCAAACGTATTTTCTTGGTTTATGGACACATGCATAGCTATGATTGTATCCATACACCTCAACTCTTCATATCGCGAGCAGTAAGTACATTCATATTATCCAAAGCAAAAAGAAAATTGACCTGGGGATTAGGAGGGGCATAATGATAATGAATAGCGAATGTATCAACTTGATGACTCCCCATCTTGGCAAGGACATCAGCTACTCTATTGCCTTCCCTGTAGTTATGTTGTACTATATACTCTTCAAAATGTTGAAGAAGATTCTTGCACTCCATCACAATGCTCTTCATCGATTTCTTTGTCTTAGACATGTTGGTGATTAGGTTCACTGCTACTTTTGCGTCTAGTTCAACAACTATCTTCGCAACCCCAATATTCTTTGCCATAACCAATCCATGCCGTAAGGCTGACAACTCTGCCATGATACTGCTTGTAAAATCAAAGCTGCTAGAAAACCCAATAACCCAATTTCCAAAAGCGTCTCGGATAATTCCTCCTCCTCCCGCAAGTCCTCGGTTTTGAATAGATGACCCATCAGTATTAAGTTTAAACCACCCCAATGGTGGTTTAAACCACTTCACCAAAACCATTTTTCTCACCTCTTCATGTTCTTCAGTTGATGGCTCAAACATTCCTTCAGAAACCATAACTTTTTGTAGAGAGAAGAAAATATTAGAGCTATGAAATAGAGGATACAAACTTTCCCTTTTTTTTGTTGAGAATGATAGGATACGAAGTTGTATGTTTGTATTTATAAAATTTCCCTATTGCTTTCGGATTTCGAACCGACCTTAGTTTCCAAAACCGAACCTTAGTAGGATTCCTGAAGAAAGTTTCCTAAACAATATTGTTTTAGTTTCGGAAATTTACGGAGTCGGTAGTTTTACTTTTATTTCATTTTTATTTTATGGGTCTTAAAATTATGGGAGAGCGGGCTTGGGTTATACTTTAACCTGAGGCCCATAAATACAAATATAGGTATATTTTCGGCCCAAAAATAATATGTATATGTTTGGGCCCTCTCTCTTCCAAGATCATCAATCCAGCCTAGCCCAAACCCAAACATATCAATTCTCAGCATAAAAAGTAAAAAAAACTTAACTAATTTTTTTTTTTTTTTAAACAAAACAAAAAATTTAACAAAATGAAAATCAATCTTTGAAAGGGGGAGGACTTAGAAGAAGAATAGAAAGAAAAGAAACAGTCGAGGTCTTTGTACGTAAATCTTAAAAAAAAATTAACTCACCACTAGTAGTAGTTTCATCGCAGATCGACCAAGCCACCGCTTTTTTTCAGTTCTCAGTTTTCCACCACATGTCTGATCATGTCGCCTCCTCACCATCTTCTCTTTCCTCTTTCTTTCTTTTTTTTCTTTTTTTTTTCCTTTCTATTTTACCTTTTGCTTTCCCTCTATTTTCCTTGTTTTTTACTCTACCGTAAATCTCTATGCAAAATTTTAAATAAGTGGACTGGGTCTGTGTGATGTGAAGTGAAAAGGACTAATTTTTACTTCACTTTTCACCCATGCACAAGTCACAAGCCACGTGGCTTGTGTTGTGTTTTTTTTTTTTTTTTCCTTTAACTAGGTGCAAATTACAATATTAGTACCATTCATCTTTTTCTTTTTCTTTTTTTGGGCTGAGCGTACAATTCATCTTTTTACTCTTAAAAAAGAAGTACAACAATATATATGTAGTAAATTATACTATATATATCAGTACAATAGTAGAGCACCTAAAATAAAATAAAATGTATTATTATTATTATTATTGTAGAGATAAGAGTCCAAATTTGTATATTGGGCCTTGGGCCTTAGCCGAAGACGTTGGTTAGTCCAAGGACGGATAAACAGTAATGAGGGTGTCAAGTTCAGAATCTCATAAGTAAGATGCAAAAAGGCTGGGGAAGGTGGTCCGAGGAGGAGTATCTCCATGAATAGAGCACAGATCAAAGGTATATTCTGTCGATCAGAGTGGCCTTCCAGAAAGTTCTACTGGTAAGGACGTGTATTACAAACGTACAAGAGGGATGGGGGCTCAGAGGTATCTAAGAGAAAGTTGCTGCCACCGCATTGAATGCTCTGCAGCTAACTTTCTGTCCGCATTTATGTGGAAAAGACTCTTGAACAGTACTGCACTGGTTACCCCAAGGGTGTCCGATGCGACAAGCACTCAAGTGACTCAAGTGGTGGCTTGGATGATCAACAAATGGAGGGCCAAGATCATCGAAATGGAACTATATAATGTAAGAGAGCCTCCATAGAGAAGGGATCAGAAAAAGAAGGAAAAACATTGTAGCACTCTAGAACAAAACTTGTAACCTAACTTGAGTATTAATAGAAGAGAATCAGTCTCCTCGGACTTGGCCGAAAACGATTTTCTCAAGTCTAAACTTGTTTATTTTCATTCTCTTATCATCAAGACCTACCTTATTGGTTGACTAATTCACTAAAGCTCAGTTCTTCGACCCATTCTCTACAAATTTATTGTTTTGGGCTCCTTGGGCCTAAGTCCATCCATCTTTTGGGCCTAAGATCTGAAGCTGGTCCTTACAATTATTATTATTATTATTATTATTATTATTATTATTATTATTAAATAATTAGTAGTAATTCCAAAATAATATAGCGGTATTAATTTGTATCAAAACATTTTCATTAACTTTCTTGACCAAATCGAAATGACTACTGATATGATATTGGCTCTCTTGATAATAATGCATTACAAAATAATAATTTTGTGTCTTTATATTTGTTAATACTAAATAGATGTTTATTTAAATTTTCTTGAATTTTTTTTTTTGCTTATACTTCCGCCCCTAACTTGAAATCCTAAATTCGTCCCTGCATTGGGGCATAGCCTCAATTCATATATAAGTACTCCTCAAAATTCAAAACCCTTACTAGAGAAACACATTCTCACAGAGAGCAAAAAAAATAAAAAAATAATTAAAAAAATTAAAAAAAAAAAAACAAAAGTTTTATAGAAATTGAAAAAAGAGATAAACTTTCAGTGAGAAAGATTTAGCTTACCTCTAGTATTTTTTCAACTGGATATCTCATTTTGTTTTAAATATACAATAGCAAGTGATAGTAGGTTTATACCTCTACCTTTTATTTAGTTAGTGGGTAATGTGACAGTTTCTCATTAAAATAAAAGGAGATTCCAGTTAAAAAAGTACAAGAGGTAAGTCAATCCCCAATGAGAAATAGAGAGAGAGAGAATTGTGGTAGAACAAGGTGGCAACCCCAAACGATGAAGGTTGAGAGACATCAAAACGCAATTGTCATCTCCAAGTGTTTATTTCGTCGCTGCTGTCGAACTTCAGAAGAGTTTTTCATGAGCCATCAGAGACAGACCCACTAAGGGGCTAGGGTGCCATCCCCCCCCCCCCCCCAACCAAATTTTTTTGAAAAATTTAAATAGTATATAGGATGACTCATATTTTAGAGTTTGAATGTGAAATTGTTATAGTTGGCCCCCCCTCAAATTTTTGGATTGATCCAAATAGTCCAAAAGAAACTAATCACCTAAGCCTTTCTTTAGGCCCGCGGCATAGTCCAAATAGAGCACAACAAAAAGTCTCCAAATCACCAATGTCATAATTCAATAATTCATAACCAAAAATATCTCATAGAAAAAAAAAATCCCTTACGGGGGTACAACAATCTATATGACTTTTTTAATTGTTTTATAAATTATGGAAAAGTGAATTACAATATTTAACTTTTTTTCAAAAGATAAAATGCGAAATTCTTTTAGAAGCCAATATTGATGATGTAGCATTGCCAACTCTTAATATTAATATCCCAATTTTTTTAAATCCTCAAACAAAGTTTTGAAAAACTTTGTTAGTGTGATTTTCAATTGCATCCAAAAGTATGGGATTATCGTATTGGTGAGTTGGTCAACGAGATAAAATCAACATATTAATTTCAATTACCCAAATTCTGGAGATCCGAAGTCCTCTTCTTCGAAAAAGGTTAGAATATCATGTTGTAACTTTCAACTTTTTTGGTTCATATTATTTCCTTCTTGACTTAAATATTTAGGTAATAAAGTGCAATTTTTTGTCTACCATGATTTTTTTTTTAATAAACCATGTCATTTGAAATTTTGTTGGTTCATGCTTTGGCCCCCCTAGGTTCAAATCCTGGTTCCATCCCTGTGAGCCATGAGAAGTGGAGAGTTGCAGCTCTCTGACATTATCTGCTGAATCTAAGTGGTGTGGGATATAGATATTAATTGGAGGGACTGAGATTTTCAGATTTATTATGGAGGGACTGAACTTGGGAAACTGGTTTTGAATAAGGAAGGATATATATGTGTGTATGAGTGTGAATGAATGTGATGGACTCATTTTGACTCTGAATTTTGCTAGCTGCTTTTAGGTTTGGACTTAGACTGGTGTTTATGTTAAGAAATGTTTTCTAATTATAATATTTTAAAAATAAATAAAGAAATCACGAATGGTGGCTGTGTGGGGGATTTCCCGCACAAGCTATTTGTCCGTTTTGGGAAGCCAAGCCCACACGATTTTGTTCTCAAGCAACATGGGAGGTGAGGATTTTTAGATTAACACCCCAGTCCCACATCGGCAAGAAATGTGCCCCACGCATGCCTTAT
The DNA here is from genome assembly GCA_030021035.2 of Notholithocarpus densiflorus. Classification (NCBI taxonomy): domain Eukaryota; kingdom Viridiplantae; phylum Streptophyta; class Magnoliopsida; order Fagales; family Fagaceae; genus Notholithocarpus; species Notholithocarpus densiflorus. The sequence continues at coordinate 218,439 of JARYZH020000082.1, read as the reverse complement.
AAGCTCTTGGACGAAGGCATGGTGTACCACTAACACACATGTGTGTTAGTGGTAGAGGCGTGCCTTGCACTCAGGTGTTGGCAACAAAACTGTGCGGGTATCATGCGGTGTCGGACATGGCCAAGCCAATCCCACCCTTGCCCCAAAGCGGACAATACTTGAGATGGACAATACTTGAGATGGGCACTACCCTCAAAAAGCACCTTTTTGTGTGGGGGATTTCCCGCACAAGCTATTTGTCCACTTTGGGGAGCCAAGCCCACACGGTTTTGTTCACAAGTGACATAGGAAGTGAGGATTTTGAGATTGACACCCCAGTCCCATATCGGCAATAAATGCGCCCCACACATGCCTTATAAGCTCTTGGGCGAAGGCATGGTGTACCACTAACACATAAGAGCTTATAAGACATGCGTGGGGCGCATTTCTTGCCGATGTGGGACTGGGGTGTTAATCTCAAAATCCTCACCTCCCATATCGCTTGAGAACAAAACCGTGCGAGCTTGGCTTCCCAAAGCGGACAAATAGCTTGTGCGGGAAATCCCCTACACAGTGGCTTACAAAAATAGTATAATGAAACAGAGGAAAAGACACTATTGGATTGGCTGGTTCGTTAGATTCGTCTTGTGATTCTTATAGATATTATCATACCTTATTCTTCTCTTTACGTTTATAAACTTATTGTAAATGTAGAAACGTTTTTTTTTTTTTATTCTTTTTAATAGTATTGCTCTCACAAATAAAATGATTGCACACACGTAACAACATTCTTCATAGCCAAATTTATTAGAAAGAAAAAAATTTCCTCCAATTCAAATTAAAATAATTTCTCACTCGTTCATTATGTAATAAATCTTCAAAAAAAAAATTCACAACATAAATTTTCATAATATGAAAATTTAAATCATTCAAACATATTAGTACTATGATTAAATGTACACATTAAAGTTTATTTTAATTATTAGCCAATGAGCTGGGCACTCTTTCCAGGCTCTTTAAAAGCATGGTTTTCAGACCCGGACCGTTCATTGAACCGTAAAAGGGAGAGGTTCAAGGTTTTGAGGTTGAACCGGAGTCGAACTGTGATGACGTCATAATTAATTTAATAATTATTTTAAATATATATAAAAACATTAAATTAATAAAAAAAATAGAAAAATGAACTAAAATAATCTAATTCATTTAGAGAAGCTTATTTCTAAAAAATACATAAAACTTACAAAAATACAGTACATAACTACACATTGTTACACACTGTGCATAAACTGTACATTGTTTCTCATAACTACACATTGTGTGCATAAAACAATGTTAATCCAAACATAAACTGTGCATAAACTGTGTTTTGTGTTTGTGTTTGGATTAACATAAACTGTGTGCATAAAACAGACCCATCACCCCAAATATCCACAAAGTCAAATTACAACAGACCCATCACGGCATCACCCCAAATATCCAAATACACAGTTGACAGTCCACATATAGCTATATATATTCACAAACACAAACATATATATACTCTCACATGCAATTATCACATAACATAATTGATCACAGATTATTTTACACAATAAATTGGCCAAAAAATATAAATTGACATAAAAAGAAAGAAGAATTAAAAAGGATAAACTACCTTGCAAGAGCAGAGTCGAAATGAGTTGAAGTTGAGGAATGGCAGAGTGGGACTTGGAGCGACGGCGACGAGGCAGAGTGAGAGAGAGGCAGAGAGTGACTGAGTGAGCAGAGAGTGGTGGCCGATGGCGACGAGGGAGAGAGCCGAGAGTCGATGGCGACAAGGGAGAGAGGCAGAGATGAGAGATGAGAGTGAGCAGTGAGGGAGAGGCAGAGATGAGAGATGAGAGTGAGCAGTGAGGGAGAGGCAGAGAGTGATTGAGATTTGAGAAAGTGATTGAGATTTGAGGGTTTCAAGGTTTCTATTGTGGAAAGCGTATGCCCGTATGCCCAAACGACGCCGTATAGGAAAAAAAAAAAACAGATTAGAGAGTCCAACAGTGCCGTTTAAGCCTTGAAGCACAGGAACCGTCTGAACTGGTCACGGTTCACAGAACTAGGCGGTCGGACCGCGGTTCACACGATTCCGTGCTTTTTTTGCATGGAACGGTTCTTCACCCTAAACAGACCGAAAATCTGAACGGTTCAAGGGTTTCCCGATCGGACCGTACGGTTCGGTCCGGGTTTCAAAACCTTGTTTAAAAGTACTATGATTTTTTTGAAAGCAAAAGTACTATGATTAAAAGTAGCATTTCAACAAAAAGTCTCATGCATCGGCCTCGGTACCTTACTTATAAAAATTAAGAAATGAACTTCATCAAAAAAAAAAGTCTCATAAATCAGCCTCAATACCTTACTTACAAAAATTAACAAATGAACTTCATCAACAAAAACAAAAACAAATGAACAATAACTTAGTACCTCTATTGAGTTACTGGTCTTCAACAAAACTAAGGGTCCGTTTGGTTAGTCGTTTTGGAAAATTAAAAAAAAAAAAAACTTTTTTAAAACCCAAAAATCTATTTTGTAAACACAACTCCTCAGAGATTTTTTACAAACGAGCATTTTAAACTCAAAATACAATTTTTCAACGGTCTATATAAACGCACCCTAAATAAATTCATTTTCAATTGTTTGAAAAAGTATTTTTAAATGAGCAATGGACCACCACCGACAAAACCAACAACATTTAGGCTTTTAGTGTCAGCTATTGTATCCACCACCTTAGGACTCGCTGTTATAGGACCTTTGGTTTCTTAACAACCGTTCAAGATCATTGTTGTTACTCCAATTTCTCAAGATCTAGGTTTTTGTTAGTTGGGTTGGGTTTGATGTTTGGTGTTGGATTTGGTTGGTTTGATGTGTTTGTGTTTGGGTGTTTTTGATCTCTGGTGGTGGTAATTCCGGAGAGTGTTAAACTGGGGAAGGATAGGGTGAAAAAAAATAATTTAAGATATATAAAATAATATTTAATAGAATAATAACAAAGTATTGAAATTAATGTAATTGATTGTGAATGATAGATTAGCTAAATTAACAAAAAAGAGGTTTTAGAACCAATTTGACTAAACTTATGTGTATTGGGTCTGTTGTGAATGCACTGATAGCATTCACTCGTCGCTCAACACTAAAGAAGATGATGTTTTTTTTGTTTGAAGATGAATCTACGAAGGTGAATGTGGTGTTGCTGGAAAATGAGAGGTGGGGAAGAGATTTTAAAAAAATATTTATTTATCTTTGAAGAAAAAAAATATAAATAGAATAGAGAAATAAATAGAATTATAGAAAGTACAATACATGTAAATAATAAATAACAAGAAAGTATAATTTTAGAGATTATAGTGATAATCAAAGTTTTTCTAAATGTTGATGATGTAGAAAAATTTATCTACTCATTTTTAAACTACTCCATAATGATAGGTGTAAGGACGCAATTTGAGTCCTAAGCCCAAAAGGTCAAAGGATTTAGGCTCAAAGAGTCAAATACAATGAATTTGTAGAGAGTAGATTGAAAACCTAGGCTCTAATGAGTTTGGTAGCAATTATAGTGGATCCAAATGACAAGAAAGTAAAAATAGACTGGTTTTATTTAAAGAAAATCGTACTCGGCACAATCCAAGGAGATCAGTTCTTGTATATAATTCTTGAATTTGATTACAAGTACAATTCTTATTGCTACAGTCTTTCTCTCTCAATTCTCTGATCTCCTTCTCTCAAGGCCTCTCTTCTATTTTATACTATATTCCTCCTTTCATCTCTACTCTCCACGTGTAGATTAGATTGTTGGTGTTGATCATTGTCCCATCAATACCTTCCTGAAGTCTTTGGAGAGTAGCTGTAAGGCTGAAAATTACTGTTCAGGTATCACTTCCTCATTAATGCGGCCAGATAGTTAACTACAGAGCATTCAATGCGGTGCTAACAGCTTTCTCTTAGATATTATATGGCTTCCCTTTGTCCTGTGCTTCTAGGATGCTTGTCCTTATCAATAGAACCTCCTGGAAAGTTGCCCCGGATGGCAGACAACACCGTCGGGCCTCAGCTTTGCTCGGCCGAGGAGACATTCATCCTCGGACCGCCTTCTTGGACTCTTATGACCAAACCTCACCTCTTCATTCACTAACACAGACTCCCATAACAGTGTTTTGCCTGTTCTCAGACTACTTAATGTCCTCGGATTGGGTCCCCGGCCCAATATATACATAGATACATACTATTGGGTCTATCACCCCTACAATAGGTTTTAAAGAATTATGAGTGAAGTTTCCTTAAAAACTTTTAAAATTTTTAATGGAACTAAGTAATTGTAAAAATAACTTCAAGAAACGCAGTCATGCAAACCTATTTATTTAATTAATATGTATTAAAAATTTCAGTTGCAAAAATTACTTCTGGCAACAACAAGGAGATTGCTTCGGATCTATTCCACCAAACAAATCGAAATATGAGATAGGTCCCTATCTTTCTTTTTTTTGAGAGAGTTTCAACTTATGGCGTCCGCTCCTGATAATAGCTCTTTATCATCAGACCAAGACACCAATCAATTTTTGGTGTAGGCGGAGATTGAACTCCAGATCTCTTATACAACCATCAGAATTTATACATGCACGATTGCACCACAGGGTTGGTGTCCAGCATATTATAATTGAGAACATTACTGGGATAAAAGTTGTCTACTAATTCACATCACAAGACACACATTTGCCTACGATTTCGGCACAATTAATTATCGGGTACAAAATACAAGAATATTAATTTGCTCTACAAAAAGTATTGTTTTTACTAAATTATGATAAAACTGTACAGTATCATGTTACATCAAACGAACAATGTCTTCATATTTTAGTTGACCTGGATTAGGAGGAGCATAATAATAATGAATAGTAGATGTATCAACTTGATGACTCCCCATCTTGGTAAGAACATCAGCTACTCTACTGCCTTCCTTATAGGTATGTTGTACTATGTACTCTTCAAAATTTTGAAAAAGATTCTTGCACTCCATCACTATGCTCTTCATTGATTTCTTCGTCTTAGACATGTTGGTGATGAGGTTCACTGCTATTTTTGCGTCTAGTTCAACAACTATCTTCGCAACTCCAATATTCTTTGCCATAACCAGTCCATGCCGTAAGACTAACAACTCTGCTATGAATATGATACTGCTTGCAAAATCAAACCTACTAGAAAACCCAATAACCCACCCAATTTCCAAAAGCATCTCGGATAAGTCCTCCTCCTCCCGCAAGTCCTCGGTGTTGAATAGATGACCCATCAGTATTAAGTTTAAACCACCCCAACGGTGGTTTAAACCACTTCACCAGAACTGTTTTTCTCACGTTTTCATGTTCTTCAGTTGATGGCTCAAACATTCTTTCAGAAGCCATGACTTTGTAGAGAAAAGAAACTATCAGAGCTATGAAATAGAGGATACAAACTTTCCTTTTTTTTTTTCTTTTTTTTTTTTTGTTGAGAATGATAGGATACGAAGTTGTATGTTTGTATTTATAAAATTTCCCTATTGCTTTCCAATTCCGAACCGAACTTAGCTTCCAAAACAGTAGGATTCCTGAAAAAAAGTTTCCTAAACAATATTGTTTTAGTTTCGGAAATTTATGGAGTCGGTAGTTTTAGTTTTATCTCATTTTTTATGGGTCTTAAAATTTTGGGAGAGCGGGCTTGGGTTATACTTTAACCTGAGGCCATAAAAAACAAGTCCAAGTAACCCAAAAAGTACTAAAACCCAGCGGAGACTTGAAGCCTGGGGTTAGGGGTGTGCAAAGAACCGAAGAACCGAAAAACTGCCCGAAACTGACCAAACTGTTGCCAAAATTTCAGTTCGGTTTCGGTGCGGTTCAATTTCATTTTTTTAAAACCGAAATTTTCGGTTTCGGTTTCGGTGCTGGATTTTTTCACCCCAAAACCGACCGATATATATATATATATATAAATGTAACTTTAATACATAAGTAATCAGTGGCTTAGTGGTATGCTCCTTGTCGTTTGGCTAGCTGATCCCAGGTTTGAGCCTTCGCGTGGGATGTGGGTTTTTTGCTATTTAATTTTTTAAAACCCTAGAGAACGATATAAATACGAAAATACCTCTATTTTATTCTTCCCTTTTCTTTTCTTCAACCGCCCCTTCCCCAACTTTTTCTCTCAATTTTTTCTATCTCTTTCTTCAAGCTGTGAAAATCTTACACATTTGTACATTACAGAACGCCAAACCAACAAACATTGCTCGGTCTTTCCTTCCATTCCTCACATCCCATTTTCCCACAAACTTTCTCTGTAGTTTCTTGCCTCTGAGGTTTTTTTTTTCCCCCTTAAAGTTTCAAGCTTCAGAAGAATTTTCATTTTCCCAAATAAGTTTCCTCTCCATATTCTCTGATTCTTTTTGAACAGATAAGAACATCAAGAATTTCTGTTTTGGAAAAAGGGGTATCTGTTAGCTGTGTTGAAGTGGTGCTTTTTTTTTTATATAATCTTTATTTGAATTGGGGTTTGTTAATTCTTGGATAAGTAGTAGCAAATCCTGATTTGGAGTGGAATGCTGGTTTTGTTTGTGTTTTGAGCTTATGGTGTGGTTTTGAAAACCTCAATAACCCTCTCTTTGGAAAACCAAAAATCAACCGAAACCGACTGAAAGCAAAATACACCGAAACCGATTAATTTCTAGCCATTTCGGTTGAGAATTTCACAAACCGAAATATTCGGTTTCGGTTGGCCATACACATACAAACCGACCGAAATCGAACTGAGCACACCCCCGCCTAGGGTTACTAAATAAGAGCCGTTGGATTTCACATCTATCTAACGGTTCGTATTCGATAAAGAAGTCAGACCGTTGGGGCATGGCCTCAATTCATATATACATTCCTCAAAATTCAAAACCCTTAATAGAGAAACAGATTCACACACACACACACACACACACACACACACACAAAAAAAACCAAAACCAAAACCAAAAGTTTAATAGAAATTGAAAAAGAGAGAAACTTTCAGAGAGTTGCACACAATTGCACACATGTAACAACATTCTTCACAGCCATATTTATTAGAAAGAAAATTTTCCTCCAATTCAAATTAAATAATTTCTCTCTCATTCATTATGTAATAATTCATTACATATATTTTCATAATATGAAAATTTAAATCATTCAAACATATTAGCAATACAATTAAATATATACATTAAAATTTATTTTAATTGTTAGCTAGTGAGTTGACAATTAATTGGGTTGGGGTTTGACATTTGGTGTTGGATTTGGTTAAGTTGATCATGATTTGATGTGGTTGTGTTTGGGTGTTTTTAGGGATTTCATGACTCCAAGAGAGTTCTCTCTCTCTTCAATGCATCTGATTATTTTGTCATGGTTTATTATGATAGGCCAAGAATGTATTGACCCCTTGTGATGAATTAACCAATTAATTAGCCAAGTTAATTAATTAATTCAATTAGCATGCAATAAGCGTGGTAGCACAAACAAATCACCAACTAAGTTAAAATGCAACGAAAAATAAATTGACACGGTGATTTGTTTACGAATGAGGAAAACCTACACGGCTAAAACCCCACCGGGTGATTTTAAGGTCATCACTCCCGAGAATTCACTATTATCACAACAAGCGGTTACAAGTAAAGGAATCTCAGTACCTTATATCAACCTACAGTTGAACCCTTACCCCAATACCCAATTGGACTTGTTCTGTAGTGACAATCTCTCCTTTCAATGCACGGCTCCCAGTACGTGACTAACCAATTCGATGCGCAGATCCTAGTACGCGGCTTACTCACCAACTTGAGAAAAATGTTGGCTACAAAGTTTTTCAGTTCATCAACATGATGAAAATCACGAAACTCCTTGGTTACAAAACTCTATGGTATACAAACACAGCAGCTTCTTGAATAGAAATATGAACTAGGGCATATGTCTCCGGTTCACAATATGCTTGTGAAAAACTTTTGCATTGAGTTGCATTAGCTGTGACGGCCCTTAAAACAATCCTTATATATGTTTAGGATTGTGAGAAAAGAAAGCCCAAACATCTATGCACGGATTGGAGTGAAATCAGATCTGAAAATTTGATTTTCTTAAACCTCGACAGATACCCTATCTATCGAGAAGCTGTCGAGCATTGGGCTTAAACAACCTTTTAAACCTCAATAAATACTAGCTGTCGAGCTTTAAAATCCAGCACTTCTTCACTTGATTCTTGGACAAACTTGCATGGTTTTAACACTTGAACTTGAAACCTTGTTTCTTGAAGTATTAAACACATCCTATATCTACACAATTACAAGTAAAGTGTGTTTTATCAAATGATTAACCAATTCTATATTGACATACGTTCCTAACATGATTCACATATGTCCTAACATATTATTTGATTCATCAATTCATCACAAGGGCTAGCTACTCATTAGAGGTCCCAATGCTAATACGCACGGGTAGGCTGTGATTTGAATAAGATCCTAATTTTTAGTACTTCTGGCATTAGTTGTAGCCTTGCACAATAATGTTAGAAATATTACATATTTTATTAAATAAATCTTACAAAATCACTAACAGTTTTAATATTTATTTATTATGTTATAGAAATGTAGAACTAGCATAAATCATATTTTATTAACACATTAATTGGTAAATGCTTTGTAATAATATTGATGGTATCTTTAACATTTCCCATGATCATATACGGTCAAATAGGTCCCAACCCCAAAATCAGTTTCTACTTTCTACTATTGATTTAGCACCAAATTAGCTTTGTATATTTAATCATATAATAAAATCATATATATATATATATATATATATTCTTTTAAATGTGTTCCTTACAATAATTTTGCACATGCTAAATTGCTAATCCATATACAAATCATAAGGTCTCCCTTAAAGATCTTTTTATTTTTTTAAAAAAAAAGACATCCATTGAGCCTTCTTCTATTTTTTATTTTTGCTAATCATCAATGGCTTTGAACAAAGTTTTTCTCCAAACTACTTTGGAGAAAAATTCTTCAAACTTCTCATATATCTCTTTTTTTTTGTAAATTTTGAAAAACCGTTAATTTCATGTTCCTTATGTTCTTAACATGCATATCAAATTTCATTCAAATTAGATATTATTTACTATTCAATCAATAAACTTATTTTTGTATACACAATTTTAGATCAAAAAAATTTGAAATTTTAACATTTGTTTTATGAGATAACAATTGATTTTTGATCTTCTTGAAATTTTGTAAGCATGAAGAATATAATAAGAACATGCAATCTAACGGTTAGATTTTCAAAATTCACACTCAATATAAAGATATGAAAAGAAACTGTGTTCGGATTGTTATAAGCAGGCTCCGATGCACACAATTCAAACACGTGGTAAAAACCATACACGTGTCTAAATTGTATCGACTCTAGTGCACTAGAAGACTAAAGCTAAGCCAAGTCCCTTACTTAATTACTTTAACTTTCTTCCCTTCTTCTTCTTTTTTTTTTTTTTTTTGGAGCTAACACGATAGACTTTCACTTTCTTGATACTTTTTTGTTTTGCTTTTCTGTATTTTTAGAAGACACTTTCTTGATACTTGGAGCATGTTGGCCTGTTTTCATCTACGTCTCAATAATTTCAGTTTATTTTTCGCTAAAAAAATTTTCAGTTTATTCTATTTCATCATTAATTTTCAATTCATGATCAAATCATCGATCAGTGTGTCCTTTTGTCCATTAGAGTACCGTTAAGTTCCCAAAATGAATGTAATATATATTTTTTTCAGCTTTCAAATTCAAAAGGAAAGCTAAATTTTTTTTTTTTTTTAAATTACAATATAAGAAATATTTTTTTTATTGAAAAATCAAATTATTTCAAGCAATACAATTACTACCATGTCACGAACCTATCTGCCAAAACTTCACCAAGAATCGGATCACGCAAAGCAAAACTAATTTAGTTTTCTTCTATATTATTTCAATCTTATTAACAATAAATTTATTCTAGGTTTATTTTTTTATGAGAATATCAAGAACCTATACGCCAAAAATTCACCAAGAATCGGATCATGTAAAAATAAGCTACTTTCGATTTTTCGTTATCATTTTAACAAAAAAAACTCATTCTATATTGTGTGACCATGTCAAGAACTTATCTGTCAAAACTCGACAAAAATCATATCACTTTTTTTTTAATTATTTAATCAAAATCATATCACTTAAAGCTGAACTACTGTAGCTTTATCTTTATCAGTATTTCAATCTTATGAATATATAATAAATTCATTATTTAATTCAAATTTTTAATCTATGTTCTTAATGAAAAAAGTATGTGTGTGCGTGCATGTGTGCATACCAAGTGTTAATCATAACCGCATATTTGAATAATTAATACAAGGACCAATTAAAATAACGTGAAAATACCATTTTGGTAATTACATTTTGAGGTCACGGTTAATTTGGTCCCTACATTTTGGTAGAAGTCAATATAGTCCTTATTATTTTCAACTTCCAATCAATTAAGTCCCTACCGTTAACTCAATAACAGAAAATGCTTAGGTAGCAAACGGTTTACATGATTAGCGCACATGTGGCTAACATAATAATATAAAATCAAATAAGTAAACATCAAAAATCCACATAAGCATTTTAATGAAGAAAAAAAAAGCCATGTCAGATAAACAAAATCTAAAAAAAAAATTGAAAGAAAAAAAAATTAAAGAAGATGATTATTTTTTTTTGGTTGTAAATCCTCGATTTCTTCTATTTTCTTTTGTATTCTTGCACTTTCTTAGGTACCAAACACAGTACCCAGCAACACAACAATCAGAAAAAGTTCCTCTATATCTTGAACAAATACCAAACATGGAAAACGTAAAGAAACTGCAAAAAACTTAGACAAGAAATAATTCAATAAAATTGTCCAAGCTAAGAATGGACTCATCCCTCAAAACCAAAGCACTGAAAATATTCAATACAAACTATATAGTACATTATTGAACATTCTGAAGTTGACCCAAATCCTAAAGCATCATATTGAAACAATTGGAGAAAAGTTTCGATTTTTGTAATGTTATTGGTCTTTCTCTGAATAACAAAAGTCACAGAATCAAAGGCCAAAAGGCTTTTGCTTGAGATTCCCAATGCCTTGCACTTCGATTAGACCATTCACACCAACAGACAGCCCAAATCAAATTCAAACGGCTTTTTTCCTTCAAATTCTTTGCATCAACGAAATCCACTATGGAGGCTGATTCACCTTTGTCCTCAGCCCAAGCATGTCGCACCGCTGCAATTTAGCCTCATTCAACTGTTGGGTTTTCTTGCTATCGTTTGTGGCCATAGCAATTTGAAGTTGCCCTTTCTCTCTTTGACTTTAGGGCGAGGGCTTGTGCAAGTGATGTGGATTTTGTTTTGTTAGGTTGTATTTAAGAATTTGGGTGAATGGTAAGGGGCCGGGGTGAATCTATGCAACCTAATATTATTGTTTTTTCAGATTGTTGTGTTTCTAGGTAAGCGTTTGGTAGCTAAGAAACTGGAAGAGTGCAAAAGAAAATTAAAAAAACTAAGGAATTTTGTTTTGAATTCTTTTTTTTCTTTCAATTAATTTTTTCAGATTTTTTATCTGACATGGCTTTTCTTTTATCTTTAAAATGCTAATGTGGATTTTTTATGTGTAATTATTTGATTTTATATTATTATGTTAGCCACGTGTGCGCCAACAATGCAAATTGTTTGCCACCTAAGTATTTTTCGTTAGTGATTTAACGAAAGGGATCAAATTGACTGAAAGTTGAAAATAACAAAGACCATATTGACTGCTATCAAAATGTATAGACCAAATTGACCGTGACCTCAAAATATAAGGACCAAAATGGTGTTTTCGCCTTAAAATAAAGAAAGAAGTGCTATTTTTACTAAATCTTAATAAAACTGTACAATTGGATGTCATCTTTTCCTTTTATAAAGCTTTAAGGAAGAAGATGAATTCTACTAGTATCATGGTACATCAAAAGAATAATATCTTCAAATGTATTTTCTTGGTTTATGGACACGTGCATAGCTATGATTGTATCCATACACTTCAACTCTTCATATCGCGAACAGTAAGTACATTCTTGTTATCCAAAGCAAAAAGAATAGCCGATGATAATGAATAGCAGATGTATCAACTTGATGACTCCCCATCTTGGCAAGGACATCAACTACTCTATTGCCTTCCCTGTAGGTATGTTGTACTATATACTCTTCAAACTCTTGAAGAAGATTCTTGCACTCCATCACAATGCTCTTCATTGATTTCTTCGTCTTAGACATGTTGGTGATGAGGTTCACTGCTACTTTTGCGTCTAGTTCAACAACTATCTTCGCAACTCCAATATTCTTTGCCATAACCAATCCATGCCATAAGGCTGACAACTCTGCTATGATATTGCTTGTAAAATCAAACCTATTAGAAAACCCAATAACCCAATTCCCAAAAGCATCTCGGATAAGTCCTCCTCCTCCAGCAAGCTCTCGGTGTTAAATAGATGACCCATCATGTATTAAGCTTAAACCACCCCATCGGTGGTTTCACCAAAACCTTTTTTCTCATGGCTTCATGTTCTTCAGCTAATAGCTCAAACATTCTTTCCAAAACTACGACTTTGTAGAGAAGAAAATACCAGAATTATGAAGTAGAGGACACGAACTTGTATGTTTGTATTTATAAAATTTCCCTATTGCTTTCCTAAACCGACCTTAGTTTCCGATACCGATCCTTAGTAGGAGTATGATTTTTGAAGAAAGTGCCCTAAACAATATTGTTTATTAGTTTCGGAAATATATGGAGTCGGTAGATTTTCTCCTTTTTGCTTTTTCTCTAGACAGATTTGACATGTTTTAAAATTTAAATAAAAAATAAAAATAACATCTCCTAATAAATCGTTAACCACTTAACCTGGACGCAACTCCGAGTAAGTTCTAAATTTCATCATTCTTTCTAACCTTTATTCAAAAAAAAAATCCTGATTCTACTTAATTGCTATATATATATATATATATATATAAATGCAAAATGGAAAAAAATTAACAATAGTTTGCTAAAATGCAAAAAAATTCTCTAAATTTTACCAAAATTCATTTCAACTCTTTAACTTTGTTTTTGTTTATTTCATTAGTCCTCTAATTTTCAAAAGTGTTCAATTTAGTCATCAATTAAACATGCATTTATCTATGTTGTTAACACCCCAAAATGATGCGATTTTGGTATTTTTTTAAATATTTAACTATTAATTTTATTTTTTTCTATTTTTTATTAAAAAAAGTTCAGAAATTTAATAAAAAAAAAAAAAGTCGTAAACAACTGAGACTAAATCTGAAAAAGAAAAAAAAAATCACCCAATTCCCCTTCAGTTGCTACAAGCTCATTGATTTTCAGATTTTGTTCAACAATTGTTCTCAGATCCAAACCAAACCACCACACTCACCTCCATTTCCCTCCCCAAACCAAAATCCCCACCCAGTAGCAGCATGAAGCTACTACACCTAGCCAAAAATAAATAAAATTATGGCAACATTTTTTTAAAGAGACTTGGCAACCTCTACATGTGGAAGATTAGTTGGTTCAGAGGCAAATATTAAAAAGCATAGATTAGACCTAAAATCTTTCATGATTTGTGGGATAATGTTTGCAGGTCTTTTGGAATTAGTTATTAGTTATTCTGTATGATCACCAGAAAAGTTGTCGGGTTTCTTTTTTACGTGTTCTTCAATTTCTCTCCCTTTTATTTTTTAATGGATCATGTTAATGAGTAGGGTACCCTTAGAACAATTGTTAATTATTTTTTATACAAATTTCATAGAAAATATAAAAAGCCGTAAAAAAAATTAATTATATTTTTATTTTCTCATAAAAAAGTTCCTAAAATATTTTCTATAGAAAAATATTTTTTATTAGTTTACTTTTTTTTTTAATTTAGAAACTCAAAAATTACAAAACTACATAATATTAACTACATTTAACGGGAACTTACAAAACTTAGAGGAAGCGTTTTGCATTTTTGCCAAAATAGTTTTACTTTATTTTTATTTTAATGGATCTTATTACTTTTAAAATAATGGGAGAGCGGGCTTGGGTTACTTTAACCTGTGGCCCATTAAAAAAACCCAAAAAGTACTAACCCAGCGGAAAGCCCCTAATGCTAACGGCTATAAAATTCCAAAACTTGAAGCCTGAGGTACTAAATAAGAGCCGTTGGATTTCACATCCATCTAACGGTTCAAATTCGATAAAGAAGTCGACCGTTGGGGCTTGGCCTCGGTTCATATAAGTATTCCTCAAAATTCAAAGCCCGTCATAGAGAAACACATTCACACAGAGCAAAAAAAAACAAAAGCAAAACCAAAAGTTATAGAAATTGAAAAAGAGAGAAACTTTCAGAGAGAATTGTGGTGGAACGAGGTGGCGACCCCAGACGGTGAAGGAGGAGAGACACGCAATAGTCGTCTCCAAGTGTTTTTTTCGTCGCTGTTGTCTAGCTTTGGAGGAGTTTTTCGCTATAATAATTCTCAAGAACAAGAGCAAGATATGGGTTCTAGAGCTCTTGTTCCTCTGCAACAACAACAACTCAAAGGTACTATCTTTTTTCCTTTTTAGATTTCTAATCCAGTTCTGTTTTTTTGCTTTTTCTGATCTGTTAGCCACTATTGGGTTGAATCTGCATCTGGGTTTTCTTTTAAGGTTTTTGATTGTGATTTCTAAACCCATATCTGTTTTTTTTTTTTTTTTTTGTTCTGTTAGCCACCATTGGGATGAATCTGCATCTGGGTTTTCTTTTAAGATGTGTTCTTTTTGTTCTATTTGTGGGATATGTAGTAATTACGTTTAATCTGCGTCTGGGTTTTCTTTTAAAGTTTTTGGTTGTGGGTTTCTTCATTATCTTCTTGAGTTATGTTGAATGATTTTGTGGAGACCCATGCAGTGATAATTTCTTTTGATTCTTTCTGAGTTCTTTTGAATTTTTCTTTTGCTCCTAACGTTTTAGGTTGAGAGATTTGATTAAAAGACACATCTTTGGAAAACAAGAAAGAATTAGATCCAAAACAGAAAGGATCATCTATGATCTATCTGAATAAATGTTTGGTTTGTGGTAATTTACAATTTGGGGGGATCTTTTGTTTTGTGCAAATTATTGATTTTTCTTGACGGCTAATTGGGTTTTGCAAAATATAAGGTGTGAATTTCAGATTTAACATAGTTGCTTGTTAATGTTCGGATATTGTTGATGAGAAGCTCTCCTTGTTAATTGTTATCATTATAAATTGTATTTGGATCTCTTTGCTCAATTTGTATTTTGGGCTATTTGGTTCTTATGTATTGCCCCCAAAGCCTGGTATTTGTGTTCTAGCTTTTTCTTTTGAAAAGCCTTTTGATTTTGAGATTACTGGTATTTTCAGGTGAAGGAATGCAGAAGAATGTACCTGCAGAAGGAAGGACTAGGCGGGTTCTCCAAGATATTGGTAATATGGTTGCTGAGAGAGCTGTGGAAGTGAAGCTTCAAGCTCAGCCCATTGCAAGGTCTCTCTCTCTCTTTCTCTCTCTCTCTCTCTTTCTCTCTCTCTCTCTCTCTCTCTCTCTCTCACACACACACACACACACTCACACATCACCTTGTTCACGCGCTTATATGTGTAATTCTTGTCTTGCAGAGCTTTTTGTACAGAACTAATTGCTAATGCACAAGCAGCAGCAGAGAAGAACAAGGTAGCATACCATTTATTTGAAACATATATGTTTTCAGTTAAGTCTTGAATTGCACTGTCACCAAATTAATAAATGTACTGAATTTGTGAAGTTGCAGAAACCAATTAAAGATGCTTTAGGTGCAGTAGCTGGATATGGGGTCGTTGTGAAGAAAGGCGGTGTAGCAACAAAGGTGGCGGCAGCTCAAAAGATTGTCAAGAAGCCTAATCCTGAGGAGGTGATCGTGATTAGCTCAGATGAAGAGGATGAGAGTAAATGCGCTGGTAGAAGAAAATCAAAGGAAGGGCCTTCAAGGAAGAATGTCAAGACCCTCACTGCAATACTCACTGCTCGAAGCAAGGTAATTTTTGTATTTTAGGACCCCCATTGTGGTTTCTAATTGTTGATCATGTTCTGTTTCATTGTTTGTACTAAACTTGATTAACCTCACAGGCTGCTTGTGGAATCACCAAAAAGCCCAAGGATCTGATAGAAAACATCGATGCTGCTGATGTTGACAATGAATTGGCGGTGGCTGAATATGTGGATGAAATGTACAAGTTCTACAAAGAGACTGAGGTACTGTTTTTATACCTTCTGACTCTCTCTCTCCCACTCTATCTCTACTCTGTCTAATGTTAGAATTTTCTGATGCAGGATTTGAGTCAAGTGCATGACTACATGATTAAGCAGACAGACATAAATGCTAAGATGAGATCAATCCTTGTAGACTGGTTGATAGAGGTTCATCGCAAATTTGAACTCACGCCAGAGACCCTGTATCTCACAATAAATATTGTGGATCGATTCCTTTCGATAATGGCGGTATCTAGGAGGGAACTTCAGTTGGTTGGAATCAGCTCAATGCTAATTGCAAGCAAGTATGAAGAGATTTGGGCACCAGAGGTAGGGATCATATTCTTTGCTTTCATACATGCTCAATGACTTTGTTTTTAATGAAATGTTCTTTTGCCTAATCTTGGGTTTTCAAAATGTGCAGGTCAATGACTTTGTTTGCATTTCAGACAATGCCTATCTTAGGGAACAGATATTGGTCATGGAGAAAACAATCTTGGAAAAGCTGGAATGGTTAATGACAGTCCCTACTCCTTATGTTTTCCTTGTTCGATATATCAAGGCCTCTGTGCCATCTGATAAGGAGGTACACAAATTTTGTTGTGATCTTGAGAAATTTCATGTCTAACATTCTGATTGTAAGAGATAATCAGGACTAATAATGTGATTATTATGATGTGTAGATGGAGAATATGGTGTTTTTCTTAGCTGAACTTGGTCTACTGCACTATCCTACTATAACTTCATATTGCCCTTCAAAGATTGCTGCTTCTGCTGTTTATGCTGCACGATGTACCCTTGACAACAGCCCTTTCTGGAATGAAACTCTAGAGCACTACACAGGCTATTCTGAATGCCAGCTAAAGTAAGACTAGATACTTATTGTTTTGTTAGTCAAATAAGTACATAAGCTGATGAACATTAAGTTATTATATGCATCTCTTTCCATCTACCACAATTGATGATGTTTACTTTGCAATGTAACAGGGATTGCGCAGAGCTCTTGGTAAGCTTACATTCTATGGCTGCAGAAGGTAAGCTCAAGGCAGTGCATAGGAAATTCACAAGTTCAGATAAGGGTGCTGTTGCTCTTCTCACCCCAGCCAAAAGCCTGTCAAGCAAATCATCTTGAAGAACTATTCAACTTAGATGATGGAATTAGTTACCAGTATGTCATGCCACTGTTGTGGCTGGCAATTGTCAATAGGGAGGAGATCATTTTGCTGTTATGATCCGTCATTTAGCTTCTATTTGTTATATTCTTTCTTCACTTGTAGTTTGCAAAAACAAGTGTGTGACGCTGTTCAACTTTTGTGTAATGATGATTACTAAAAGTACTTGTGGCCATCCTTCATTGTGATTAGTTTTAACCAGGTGTTCTTTGCCTCTTCTATGTTTGGTTACTGAATGTCATATAGCAAAACCAAGAACTTTTGGTGGAGAAATGGACTTTTGGTGGGATGCATTTTCCTATCATAGTTGAGATGGTGTAAAGGCAATTTCCATTGTGTCAAATTGTGAGTCAATTTCCTATCATACTCTGACATTAACTTTTATTGTGTACTAATCACAACATGCTATCTTAACAGTTGTAAAAAAAAAAAGTAACAAAATTTTTTAAATATTCAAACAATATTGAAGAAATTTTTTTGCGGCCATGGCTTTTCTTTCCCCTTTTCTGGTCCCCAAAGCTCTTCTTTATATCACATCTTTTTACTAGGAGAAAAAAATGATCAACATATCCCTCGGTTGGCATGTGCCATGTTATTTCAGGACTTAGCCAAGGATAGAGACCCCCAAAAGAGATTCCCCAAGCACTACGTTTAAGACAATATTCCTAATCCAAACCGGCCACCACCACCCAGTAGGTCTCAAAATTCTGTCAAAGTCACTCATGTGGAACAAAGGATGGGAAGAGAATCAAGAGATGCTACAACAAAGGATGGGAAAAGAAAAATATGATAATAAAAAAATAAAAAAGAATAAGCAATAAAATTGTTAGGAAGTGTTAAATTTATTCACTTAACCATTATTAGAACCATTATTCTAAAATATAAAGTGATAATTGCAAATAATAGGTTCTTCCCCATTCGGCCAAAAAAAGAAAAAGAAAAGGGTCCCTTAGTCAACTTCACCGGAGCCTTCATGACCGGTGTTTGTTGGCAATTCCTTCTTCATTGACCTTAACCTTAGTCCCACAGCAGCCCTTCTTTTCATGCACCTCGGCCTCAACCTTTTTCCCACAGCAGTTTCCATCCTTCTTTCCAAGCTCCAATCTCCTCTCAAGGAACTCTGAATTCTCCTTCCAGACCTCTCCATTAGCAAGAACCTCCTTCTTCCATATAGGAACCGTCGCCTTTAACTCATCAATCACATACTTACAAGCATCCAACGCATCAATTCGATGAACAGACGAGATTGCAATGAAGACACTTGTTTCTCCCACCGGAACCGGCCCCAGCCGGTGAGCAACAGCAATGGAGTGGAGATTCCAGGATGATCTAGCAGATGAACAAATGGATTTAAGGCATCGGATTGCCATCGGTGTATATGCCTCATATCTTAGCTCCAAGACTACTTTTCCTTCAAAGGTGTCGCGTGTTGTGCCAGAAAATGTTGCTATTGCACCAGCTTGTGGGGCGCTTACATAGTTTATGTACTTGGCAAGGTCAATTGGATTATGCTCTTCCAAGATTTCCACTAAAGTTTTTTCCTCAGCAGCCATCATTTGAGGGACAGTTGGACTTATTCTGAGCTCTGAAAGATTAAGTAACTTCTATTCCTTTGCGTAGATTTCAGAAGGATGGCAATATCAGCCACACTGTTTGCATAAGGAAACATGGGGGAAAATTGGTGTATGAATTTGGAATGTCAATATCACCCAAGCAACAATACTTAAAAGAAAAAAAGGTTTAATGACATCATAATCGGAGAACTTTTTCTTTTTCTTCTTAAAAAAAAAGGAATATACTTATATACATAAGCTAGCTTTAACTTCAAGGAGAGGACGAAGGGGAAGGAAAGATTCGAAATAATGACCTCTTCATGAGGTGTAGTTCATTAGGAATAAGATTTTATTGTTTCTTTCTCTTATGATAAGAAATATGGCACCAAATAAAAAAGTGGTATGACATAAGTTTAGCGTCCACAATCAGAGATTCTTTGTTGAAAGTTGGAAAAGGCAGTTTTCATCTTAACTAGCACACAATTAAGCCTTTCGGAGCTTGTTCATAGTTCATAGAATTTATTCAAACTGACATCTAGACATAATCAGATCAAGTTGTAAATGGGAGAAAAAACTCTTGCTTGAAAATCCCTCATAAACTGAATTTAGTGTTCTGCTTAAAATAAAAATACAGATCATATATATAGTTTGGATTTGGAAGAAACACATTCTCTCTCACTCCCTTTTTCGGTAACAAAATGAAACACTCTCTTATAAAGGAACACGCCACCTAATATATGAAAGGGAAAATTCATGTATTAATTCAAGTTCAATTGAGGTAAGAAAATGAAAACCTTGCATAGAGGTCAATAAGAAAAGTTCTGGCTTTAATAATCGCTCTTGTTCAATGAGAAAGCACAATTTTGTCTTTAAACTGAAATCTCTCTGATGGTCAAGATGTAAAATTCAGAAAATGAAATTTGTTAAAAGTAAATTTTAGCATGCCGTGATTTTAGAACAGTCACAAAAGCCAACAGCATGCCATGATTTTAAAACAGTCGCTAAAGCCAAACATGTCAATGGAGGCAATAAAGCCACTGAGACCATAGATGATTCAATTTCACAAGTGAATAGCATCTCATGTTATATGAGTTTCTTAGCAATTTAACTAGGCACAAGACTAGATGGGGGCCCCAATCAAAACTTTTCCTTATACAGAATTGAAGACAATGTTCACCCATAGGCAACAGTAATTACACTTATGAAAACACCCATCATACAACAGTTACATAGACATTTGATAAATGGTTTAAACCCAAAATATATGCGTGTGTGTGTGTGTGTATTTTTATTTACCAATAAAATAAGGTATGAAAATGCCATAGAGTTCTTCAGCCAGTCACTGGTGCTTTATCTATGTCATCTTTTGCAACTGAAACATTCGAAAACGCTACCAAGGCATATTTTCAATATTACCTAAGAGTACAAGCACAGACTGATGCCAAACAATGAACTCTAAGAGGGGGACTTGTGTTTGAGAAACAAAAATAAGAATAACACAAAGGACTAAGACCTATGAATCAACTAAGGTTTGCTTTAAATCAGCACAAAGCTTTGGAAAAGAAAAATAGAACCCAAGACTCACCAGTTCACCACCTTGAGTTGCTTGGAATCAACAAGTGTAGGAAAAGGATAGGAACCTATCATTCAGCACCTAGGCTTCCTTGGAATCATCACCAAAAACTCAGAAAATTCCAACTCAAATTTTATAAATCCCTGATCAACTATCTAATGCTGATTGTTCAGTCCATGGCCTTTTGATAGGCTCTCCAAATTACATCAACATGGAAAGAAAATAAACTAATGCCAAGAGTACATAGTAATACTTATTGCCCTGCCATGTTGATCAATGTATAAAAAATTATGTCCAATTATAAAATATATATACCTAAAAATAAATATTAATTGTTGTATCCTAGCCGTGTCGTATCCTAGTTTTTCAAGAAATGTTGTGTCGCCGTACTAGATATCGTGTCGTACTACATATCGTGTCTGTATCCATGCAACATAGCATAGTATATGGAAATACAAATAAAATAAAATCTCTTTAACAGCATCAATCAGCACTAATCATCATCAATCACAATCAATTAGGTCCAACAAAATCAATCAAATGGGTCTAATTTAGTGTCCACTCTAACTCTCCTGCAGTGGGAGACACTCAATTCCTATCAATGTAGCTCATGTTGATATTAGATGGGTGGGAAACCTTGGGAGTGAGTGGGGCTTTTTTTTCCCCACATGGGCCAAGTTATGCTGAACTGTTTGTTTGTTTGTTTTTTTTTTTTTTTTTTTTGATGAGTCAGGTTGAGTAATGGGTGAACTGGGATTGGAGTTTTTCCCCCCTTCTAAAAGGTCAGGTTGAAGGGATTGGGGATCGTTAATGGGTTTGGTTTTAATCTCTAGAAAATGGATTTTAAGGGCTTGGTGGTGGTGGCAGCTAGTCAGCCTCCCCAGTGGGCTTTGACAATGCTCAAAGATGTTTGGGATGTGTGGCTTTGTGGTCAAAGTCAACAGCAGAGCGATGGGTCAAAGACAGAGCTTCAAGTTGGTGTTTCGACCAACATGTTCACAAGATTGCGATTACATGAATCAGTAAATCTTTTATTGCATACCCAGATCAAATCTGATTGGGGCTGCCTGTTCATGTGAGTTGTCGGATCAAGAAACCAAGTTTAAGCTTGGTTGCTGCTGATGGGTTGGGTGGTGCCCAAGAGTTTGAGTCATGAGCTTACGCTGGTTGGGTCATGCTGTGACAAGTGGGTTGTTAGTGCTGACAGAGATGGGATGATAAGTCTTTTATGGTTTTGTCCGGCTATGAGGGTTTATTTGGGCAAGAATAACACATTGTTGAATAGGACATTTGGGATTCAAATCTCGCCTACACCAAAAACAACTGGTGTTTTGGGCTGATGATGATGATGATGATAAAAAGCAATCATCATAGAGCAGCCATAAGTTGATTTCTATCTTATCCATCAGGGGGGAAAAAAACCACAATTTTGAAAGGCAACAATGGCGGCTTAAGGAAGTTTGGGTGGTTGGGGTGAGAGTGATATTTTTGGCTTCGACGGTAGTGGTTTGGGGTTATGCACTGTGGGTCTATCACTGATTCACGATGACAACAGGTTCCCCCCCCTGCGACCATTCCAGTCACAATCAAGGAGGTATATGGTGGTTTTATTGTTGTTGTGGTTGCTATTTGGAGGTGAAAGGGTGACCAGGGTGGTAGGATTTGGGCAGGTTGGGGTGATTTTGGGTTTATGGGCATGGGTCAACTGATATTATTGTTATGAATGATGGTGTCTTGGTTGTTGGTGTCAAAGGAGGAGATATCTCATATATTGGATATGTATCCTCCATTTCACGGTGTGTGAGTCTGTGGCATCCACACATTGTAAGGAGGTTGCATATATCCAAGACATGAGATAATTATTGGTGTCGAAGACGGGCAACTGATGGATTAATGTTTGTTTGCTCTAATACCAAAATTGATGGACTTGTGCTTGAGAAACAAAAAGAAGAACAAAACAAAATGATAGGATCTAAAAATCAATTTCTAGGAGGAATGAGCTCTAGCTAAAGTGACACCTCCTTCCCTTGCAAGTGCTTAAGTGGAGGATGGATGAGGTTGTGGATTCAACATCCATTGGAGGATGAAATTGTGGATTCAAAATCCACCGGATTCGTATGTAACTTAGCAGTAATAATAAAAACGACTTTTTTTTGTTAAATTACACACACCCAATGGTGGAGCCAAAATTTTAGTTTAGAGGGGCAAAATTAAAATAGAATATAGAAAACTAATTATCAACTAATATTATAATTTATTAATCAAAAATTTAATGGCTGTAAGAAGTATAATGTAAATGTGAACTATAATTGAAATCAGTACTAAATTTTTTCAAATTTAGAACAATATTTGGAAAATCCTTTTCAATACAAGTTCATTTAGGATTAAATGGGGACTTAATATAATTTAATTATGTACATGTTTCGTGGCAAAATCAAATAGCTATAGGTATATATTATGAATTTCACATGATTAAAATATATATATATATATATATATATATAAATCTATATAATCATTGGTGTATTAACTTAAATGATTGATTTAAATAAAAGAATTTTAAACTATAAATCCAAATACAACTCAATGATATTACATTATTACGGAAAGAATTTTAAGAGAGATCAAGCATTGAAATATAACTTCAATATATATCACGTTTCCTTCTATAGGTGGACAATATGGAGGATTTTTTTTTACTTAGAGAAGTCAGTCAAACAGTTTCTTAGGGGAAGGGACAAGAAGCTTATAAAGAAGATACAGTAAATAATTTTTTGGGAAGGGTCAGGTAGGGTCAGGGGGGCAATTGGCCCCCTGGCCCTGCCCATGACCTCACCCTCCACCTAGACTTATAAGGGGAGGAGGTACCAGTTGAGCTAGAGCTCCTGGGAGAGGCCATTCAAAAAATAATATTACAAAAGAAGATTTCAACTAGATGAAGGATTCTCTTAACCTAGACCACAAATCATAAGATTGTAAGCCATTGAGTCAATAACAGTGAATTAGTCAGTATTCCACAATTTATTTAGGCTCTGGTTGTTTTGTTGTAAAACATTTTTTATGTAAAAATGTTTTCAATTGAAAATATTTTCTTTTCTGGTGTTCAGTTGCATTCCTAAAAATGCTCTGAAAAATATTTCCTGGTGTTTGGTGTGACGTTTATTTCCTAATTTGGGAGTGTGCCTATTGAGGACTTTCAAGGGATTTGCAAAACCAACATAAGTACTGCATAAATTTGGTGCTAACTTATGTACTCAAATGCTAATTAAAAAAAAAAAAAAAAAATCAGCTAAGAATACATTAGGGATGTCTAAAGACCAACTCAATCTGTGACTCAGTGATTCTTTTCATTTTTTTGTTTGCAACATGTGGGATCCTTGAAAAAAAAAAGAGAGAGAGAGAGAGAGGGAGAGATCACATTGCAGATTGAGAACCTGAAAGATAATTAAGGCAACTATAAGGATGAAGAGGGAAGAGGAAAAAAAAAGAGGGGGTGGGGGGGAGGAACACAAAAGGTACATTGACTAGTAACAACATTTAAAAAAAAGATGAAGAAGATATTAGCAACGGAAAACTCCAAGATGTATGTAATATCAATGTAGTCAAAGGCGAGCCGGGCGCTCGCCTAGGCGCCCGGGCGAGGCGAGGCGCCACTGAGGCGCCTCAAAGGCTCTAAGGTGAGGCGCCTTTAGTGAGGCGCTCGCCTTTAGAGCCTAGGCGAGCAAGGCGACTGCCTTAAGCCATGAAAAGGCGCTAAGGCGAGAGGCTCAAGTTTTTTTTTTTTTTTTTTTTAAATTTTTTTATAGAAGTTTGTTGTGAAATCTATTTTTAGACTATTAATTTCAAAAGGCATGTTATAAAACCTATTGTTAGTTAAATTAATTTACAAATTTGTTTTGTAAGACTTATTGTAATATAGAAGCTTATTGTAAAACGTATTGTTAGAACTAACTAATAGAGCCTAAACCATGTTAATCCTATATTGAAATAATTTGATAGACCTAATTTCTTCATGCTACACATTGAAAAACACTTCATTATAATATTATAATACACTAGGTACATATGATTTAAGTTCTATATGTATAATAAATATATTAAGAATTGGCGCCTCGCTTTACTCGGGCTAGCGCCTTTTTGTCGCCTCACGCCTCGGGCGATACAAGGCCTTGGTGCCTTAAGGTCGCCTTTCGCCTTTGACTACCTTGTGTAATATTCATGTAATAAACATGATTCCGGGACCATGGGCATGGATATCTGCAACATGCCTTTTATCAAATTCATACCATACAGCTTGTCCAACTAAGGACAAGAGAAGCATAGTTTTGCTTCAGAAGAAGTTCCGTCAGATGTCACTTAAAATGTTTTGCAGTTTTAGGATATCAACGATGTACACACAATCAAACAGATTCTATTTCAGCTAATGATGTAAAGATCACATACCTTTAACAATGAAGCCTAATATCATAAGACTTGGGGATCTATCAAAGCACACGCCTATACCAACAGAAATACTCAAGTTAATCAACTATACAAAGAAGGCAAAGCATAAGTAGTACAAAATCAATTCAAAACATATAAGAAGCACTAGAAACTTGATAAAAAGAAGGCAGTTGCGCAAACCCAATGAACAATATATGCTCACAATTATTGTCAATTGAAGGTACTTATATGTTCTTTAGGCTAACACAAAATAAGGGCAAGAAGAAATGGTAACACCCCAAAAAAGGAACTACATAATAGGTAATGGCCCCAACCACCCAAACACACCAAATCCTACCTTCCAAGGATCATATTGATAATTTTCTAAATATATAAATAATAAAAAATTATTGTATTATGAGCAGACTTTCCGCACTTTCATTAGGCATAAACATAATGCAGCTTAAAGTGCACCAATTTAATAAAATATCCCAAATGGAAATAATGATGGAAGAACAAAATGCAAATGAAAGCAACCAATATTTGGAATATGGAGCGAGAAAACAAAAACCAAAACAATTATGAATTGCAGGGTAAGTTTAACAACTATAGAACATAAAGGCACAGTATATAGTCTAAAAATTACTACCAACTAGATGGGAACTACTATAAAAATAGCAAACAACACCTTTTTCTTCTTTTTTCACGGGCTAAAATGAACAAGACCAAGTAGAATATGGGCACAAACAGAGAACCTTGTATCAATCAATGATACAGGTTTGCCATTTGATCATGATTTACTAACTAGTAAATAATGAGTACAACTGGGCACCACAAAACTTGAAATAAGATCCGCCAGCCAATTTTCAGGCCTGACGCCAAGTAATGAGTTGAAACCTAATTTCTTTCATGTTGATTGTTTCAACTAAAAATTATTAAGTCCTATACACAACTGGGTAAACATATCTCAATTGCTTTGCCAGTTGGCCCCAGCTATAGAATGACGCATTATTAATGTATTAGAGAAAGTACCTCTAGAGAGGCTAATAGGTCGGTATGAAAAAAATAATAATAATAAATAATAATAAAAAGAACCCATACCTGTACTCTAATTATGAGAGATACTATTGAGATGGTTCAGCTACAAGTCAGAGCATACTAATCCACCTAAAAGTAACCTCACTAATTATGATAAATTATATATTTACAACATCTGTATGGAATGCATATTAGTGAACTGTACTACAAAACTCAACTGTGGTCGGATTAATTCAGGTATGTGACAAATCACATTGATAGCTTTCCACAGATATCAGAGGGCAAATTGCAATACTACCTCATAGCAAAGTTCAGTTTACTGATCCATGCTAAAAACAAATGCACTACTCTCTGTTTATTTAGCACCAGTCCACAAGCACATTATAACAGGCAGCCAATATTGATAGTGAAAACTATAAAATAAAGTATTTTACAAGAGTTCACAGCCTTAAGACTATCTCTGCTCATGTAAACTCCACTAATATCCAAGCAGAATTGATCATAAAAACAATTATCACACTGAATAGTAGTATAGTATTTCGGTGAGATATGACAAGGCCGAAAGTGCCAAAAGAACAAAATTTTCAAAATAAAAACACACACACATATGGCAATGAAATTTTTGAAGTTTTAAAAAAATGAGTTGTATCTTTTAACGTTCAATGACCATGTTGCCAGAATCTGCAATTTGTTTGCTTAACAATAAAGGGAAAATGAGGAAAACATTCTTTTTAAATTAACAAAAGAAATAGACAAAGACTCAATCATACATACCTAAAGCAATAAACAGCAGAAGGCGCAAAATGAAATACATGAACAAATAAATCAAAATTAATTGCATCTAAAAACCATTATAATACAGAACAGTACTTGACCCCATTAAAGTATCCAACTCCATATAAAGATATCACTATCATAAATTCACTATCCATCATTCAATCAAGGAAAGCAGATCATAAAAATTAAAACTAAAAATTTCTTCCATTGGACCCCACTTTAATAGGCTCAACATCATAGCCATTTCTTGCATCGGCAAATACTTCAGCCTCCAACTCTGGTTCATCAAGTGAAAGACATGCAGTCTCAAGCATGCCAGCACCCCCAAATGATTCAAAAGCATCTCCTCCCACATCCCACATTTTGTTCTCTCCTTGCATGTATTGTGGACTTCTTCTTGACAAGAGACGAAGATTGGTATGCACAAATAGTAAATCTTCAGCAAATTTTGGATTTAAATTGTTCCTCTTGATTGAATTTATAAACGAATATGTACTCCAATTCCTCTCACAGCAAGATAAGGAACAAGGTTGTCCAAGTAGTTTTATGGCTAAACTTTGTAGTTTGGGCGCTGAAGACCCATGGACAATCCACCAAATCTTTGGATCCATGATTCCTCTATCATGCGAGGAATCATGATCTCCAAACTTATCATACTTAGCTGCAAACTTTGCAAACTCAGTATTGACCTTTGTTCGCTCCTCAATATCTGGAAAATATCTTTTCATACATTTGTTCCTTTCACGAGAAATTTCTGCATCCCTATGGGGTGCAACACGGTTAGGAGCCTCATCAAGCCACATTCTGCTATAGTACCTAGAAAACAAGAAATGACAGCTCCTTGTAAGAAATCAATATAATACACTTATCCTTAGAGTATTGATCTAATCATGATTATAAAACCTAACAAACATTAAGCATGTTGGAGCTCAGAATTCACCTTGGGTTCAATGAATGTGCCAAGCAATGAAGAGGCGTGTGACTTTTGTCCCACCCATCAACTAATATTTTGTGCACTACGGAATAAAAGGTTGAATCCTCATCTTCCTGTGTCCCTTCATGTTGATATATAGCCACATTTACTCTTTCAATTGTCGAGTCCCACATATCATATACACAATGAAGAGATGGCTTCTCTGCAATAGCAACCCTTAGCATTTGATATATGGGATCCATAAATGAAAGTATGTAATCAATCTTTTCCCACCATAAGTGATCTAGTACTTTTTCCTTCACAAATTGTGCCTTTTGAACATTATCAACTTCCAGACGAGCCCATCTATCACTATTAACCATGTTCTCAAGGTCGCTTTTAATGAGTTTAAACCTTTTGAGCAAGACAATCATTGTGGCCAAGCGTGCATCTGCTATTGCAAGCATCTTCAAATTAGCAAACAGTTCAAAGATGACTGTTCTCATTGAGTGATGCATAATGAAATTTTTTACTGCCATAGCATCTGCAATAATAGTTGTAATCCACCTACATTCATCATATGTAACATCTTTAGCCTCTGTGTCTTTTGCTTCACATATATTTTTTATAACAAGATTGATGCTTTCAACCACACACGGTGTCCAAAAAATGTGTGGATATTGGGCCTCAACAAGCATTCCAGCAGCCCTACAAACAGGGGCATTGTTTGTTATCACTTGAACCACATTTTGGGGTCCAACCTCGGCAATGGTCTCCATAATCAAAACAGCAAGAAAATTTTCATCTTCATATTTACCTTCACAGTTAATGGCTCTCAAAAAAATTGGCCAATCTTCAGTTACTGCCATTAAACTTACAAACGGTTGCTCTTGTTCGTCAGTCCATCCACCAATTATGATACTTACACCCTTCTCCTTCCATGTGTTTTTGATGCGTTCCAACAACCTCTCAATATTTGCTTTCTCTTTTTGAAGAAGTGTTGTCTTCAACATATTGATATCAGGGGGACAATAATTACTGATTAGATTTTCAGCAGCAAAAGAATATGCGCTTATGTAGTATGGATTTCGAGCAAATTGAAACGGCAAGCCCTCTGAATAGAACATCTTGGAAATCATAGCATCTAAGTGTTCCTTAGCCTCAAGAGTCGACGATTTCCCTACAATTGCACATTCTGCGGCCTTTCTTTTCTTTGGCTCTAAACTCTCCTGCCTAGATGAACCAATGGCAGATGCCCCAATGCCAGAACATGCACTAGAAGACCATGAGGTTGCATTAAAAGGAGGCGGTGGTGGTGGTGGTGGTGGTGGTGGTGGCGGCGGCGGTGGCAGTAGCAAAGGAACCAGTTCAAGGGGATTTTTTCTAACCTTCGGTTCAGCTTGATCCGCTACCACTCTTTGCATTTCTTGAATATCTTGAGGTGTCACTTTGGAGCATCCTCGAATTCCTTGACCCGGTATTTTTAGCAAGTGAGACTTAACTCTAGTATACGACCCTTTAAAAATCAACTGGCAATAATTGCATTGGAATTTACAATTCCCTCCCCCTACACATATCTTGTCTATTTTCGTTACATACTTCCAAAGAGGGGAAATATCATCCTCAGCCATGGGAGTGCTACTACCAGCAACACAAGTCATATTCCTAAAACAATAGGTACAAGTTAATCCATTGACAACCATCTACACCATAAACATCAGACACAAACATTCACAAGCAACAATTAGAAACACAAATACTCCTCTATGCCAAATTGTTAGTCCTCTATTCTATTTCGGGACACACAAAATGTAGTCTTCTTCGAAAAGCTAATAAATAAATTTCCTGACTACCCTTTTTACTTCATTCAAAAAGTGAAGACCCCTTTTCCACTAAAAATTAAAGAGGGTAAGTTTTCGAAAAGCGTATCTTTTCATTAAAAAGACATTGTATTAAACAATGTCCCCTTTAAAAATTTGAACTTTCTAAACATGACCAACAATAGGGAGCAATCCTTAAGAGCTTCCGTCATACTTGGAAACGCGGCTAAAAACACATGATAATTGGCAAATTTAGAGCTCCATAGAGCTATATTCACATCGTTTCAATCGTTCCAGAATGCATTACGCATTGCTTCCGAATTCTAAATCTACTGCATAGAATTTTGGGTCCACCACCAGCAACAACAAGTTCTAAATGGACTAATTTTCATACCATGAATCATGCTCCTGAATTGAGAACTCTAAGACCAAATTTTATCAACTCAATTCATAATTTCTAGTGGTATTGAGAGAGAGATAATGCGTTTTTCTCAGATGGGTATCACAAACTTAACAGAATAACAAACTTTAAGAAAAGAAATATTACAAAATAGTATAAAGATACAGAGACTCAAATCGATATTGAACGATGTACACAATAGAGAGTAGCTAAAAATTTGTAGCAAGAAAAATGAAAGAGAAGTTAGAAATAACATAAATCACCTTTTTAAGGGTTTTGTCTTCTTCTTTTCAAGTGCTTGAGTGAGTCCAGCAGAAATGTTAAGGGTTTCGTTGTCCACTCATAAACCTCGCCACTTCAAGCGCCTTTTTTTTTTCTTTTTCTTTTTCTTTTTTAACGCCTTCTATTAGTATTATATGGGAGTTTATGAAATAGACCCAGTTTTATTTTCTAGTATTTTATAAAAGGCACTCGTATTTAACTTTAATTACAATAAAGTGCAAACCCTTTTTCCAATGTTCCACTATCAGGTGGTGTTGACTTCTGAGGGTATCTTTGGGAACGGATATAGATTAGCATTTAAGGACATATTTTGGGAGGAAGAGAAGAGAGGGGGGGAAAGTACCCTCCAATTATAAAAAGGTAGTATAACAATCAGATTAAGGGTGTCTCGTCCCGCCCCAAGAGGGGTGGCCTAACAGTAAGGTTCTCGTGTACATGCGCAATAATCCCTCGTTTGAACCCTGGTGAGTACCGGGGATGGGAGGTAGGAGCACTCATGCGTCACGCCTTGTACTACTAGCTCTCTTGAGGTGTTAGGGTGAGGTCTGTAATACTCTAGTCACAGTAACTATGACTTAATTCAACATTTTCTAGCGGGAGTGCCCCTATGGTCACGCCCAAGGGGGTGAGTCACACATGGTTGCCCCTACCCCCCCTCCCCACTCATCAAAAAAAAAAAAAAAAAAAGGTGTCTCGTCCCCTCTTTATGACAAAGAGAACTTGTGTAAAGCGGGAGTAGAGTAAGGTGGGTTTGATTCATTTGAGGCGAGTTTTAGGTCTTTAACCGTCCTTTTTGAATTGGCAAAATTAGGTATTTAGTCGCCTATGTTGAATTGGCAAAATAATGTAAGATTTCAACTCGTATAATGTTTTGGTGCAAATTTGAAAAATATTTGGGGGGTTTGCGGAACAATATTATATTCAAAACTCTTAGTAGTGAAATCAACATAAATTGAATACTCCTAGTAACGACATGTGCTTATGTTGCTAGCAATTCCATATTGACAACCCGAAGGGACAACAGTTTTGTACATGATAGAGGCATAAGCATAACCATGTTGGACGGTGTACTTTATACATTTGAACTTGGACCATAAATGCAAACCAACTTTCGATATACAATAGTGGAAGAATTTTTTTGTTAAATATTTTTCCTTATCACCAAATCGTAGTTAGAATTTAGTCAAAAAATCTTCTTAAAATTTAAAATATTTTGTTATTGTTATTAATGGAAAGACTAAAATATTGATTTCTTCAAATCTTAAGGGAGGAAAGTGTCATTTTTGTGGTGGAATATCATCCTCCCAACCTCAAGGAATATTTGTGTAATTTATCATCTCTTTTTTTCCCAATCCATTTCACTATTTTTTATTCTTACTATATTTCCTTTCCCGCACTTGGAAACCACGAGTATAGTATGTTTATTAAATTTCTGATAATTCTTTTTTTTTTCTTTCGTTATCAATAAAATTTTTCTTTGTCATTTTGTTATCATTAGATGACAAGTCACAACAATTAACAAGGGGATCGCTTTCTGAAAATGTAAGATGAAACACTTTTTGTCTCTTGTGGATGCTTTGAAGAGAGAAATAACTGCACTCTCATTCAGTGGTGTTGGCTCAATTTTAATTCAATCTAAGTCTATATGTTTTAAAGAGCCCTAGTATATGACTAATTGGCAAAAGCTTTAGGAAACCTTCATTCTCATTACTTTTTTGAATTTAAGACACCAGTTTTTTTTTACAGTTTCTATGTATACCTCCCTTGTATCTTTCCCCCATTTTTCAGTAAAACTTCGCAACCTTAAAACACGTAAACATTCCCATCCCCATCCTGGTGCATTCAACATGTGCAACCACCAACATAGTTAGTATATTTGACTATTATAGTGTACATAGATTGAAGTGTTGAATGAGGCATCATCAAAGAGATATGTAAAATAAATATAATGAACTGTCATATTAATCCAAAAACAACAAAGTTGCAAATTGTTTCATTCCATTTCCTTGTCCACTGGGCAACTAAACGTGTAATAAAAATGAGCTGCAGTATCTTCAATGAATATTGCTGCAAATAGAACTCCAATAGCAATCATCAATCATGAACCAGTCATCAAATATATCAATCATTCAAAACCTCAAGTAATGTTTTACAGATTTACAATGAGCTGCAACCATTCCTCCAAATGTAAGCAGGAAATTCTGTTAACACTCAGGACAAAAAGGCAAATAAAAAATTGCCTTGATGTTGGGAAACAAAATGGTAAAAAGAATCGTGGTAAAAAAAAATGTGGAACACCATATCACAATTATACAAAGCCATCTCTACCATTACAAACTTATAATACATGATATGTGGGAAACTCAAATTAATTACATTTAGCAAAAGTGAGATCAATGGAGGTCCATTAGGTTCCTAAAGAAGCTCTGTCGTCTGGGCCAGCTAGCATGATCTGACATTTTAAGTGTTTGGAATCAATAACACAAGCAAGAAAAATAGAATAGAGACTTAATTGCTAGTAAGAAGTTTTAATATAGGCCATTGAGAACACATACATTGCAGTCGAAAGCAAACCTCCTAGCCAGCATAATGGCTGCATTTCTCTCTCTCTCCGATTCAAAAGCTACTACAAAAGAAAGCCCTTTTTTTGCTTGCCAAAACAGTGCCTGTGCTGCGGCATTCCCACCTCCTCTAACTCCACAGAGCTAAAGCAGGAAAACAGTGTCAGAAATAACCAACAAAATTTGTGACACATCGAAACAAAAGAAAAGATGTTTGACTTCTTCAACACAATAAAAAAGTTCCATTCGAAATGAAAGAGAATCTAGTCTACAATAGACTGCATATCATTATTGCCGAGAATACAAGACCACTCAAATAATGATCTCAAGAACACTGATTTCAGCTCGACAACCAAGGTCTCCACTTCCTTAAAAAATCCAGTTGCTCCTCTCCCTCAATACTACTCACAACAAGCATAGGGGAACTATATTCCAAGTAAAAGAACTACGAATTTACCAAACCAGTTCCTCCACCCAAACAGAAGATTCACAACTCTTTCAGGCACTACCCACTGAACTCTGAACATAGAGAATACAAAGGACCACCACTCATGAGCTTTGTAATTATACTTTCCTAGACATCAATTTCATCCAATACACTCACAAGAGAGGGAAAAATCAAAATTTTCCATTTTATTTGAGCCCTCAAATACATCTTTCCTTTTTTGATAAATCCTTTTTTGATAAATCAAATGCTTCACATGGTATGCTTAAACAATATCTAGAGAATGAGTGACAGGAAATGCATGTCACATCACTCTTGGCCCTTTCATTCACAGAGAAAACAAATTTGAAATCTGCTATACCTGCATTGAAGTGGAGTAGTATTCTTTAGCAATTGTTGTCTTTCCTTTACGAAGCTTTATCCTCATCCTTCCCACATGAAGCACATGAATTGATTCTGACGGGTGATTTACACCATTCATCTGGGTAACAACCACCTGCAAAGTGTGATAAACAATGTCAAAACAGACAGCAGATCTACAGGTTCTAAAAATAGACTCAATATTTTCCACAATACCCAGATATATAGAAAATCAAAACATCAAAACATTTAGACATGAAACAATAACATTTTTTTTTTTTGATAGGTACATGAAACAATGACATTACTCATGTTATATAAACATGCAAGATGGAAACACTTTCAATAAATCTAAATGGTCCTGTGATGTCAGTAAGTTGCACCCCAATCTTGTACATCATAACTCAGATCCAGATAACTCAAGGTGCTGCACACTATCTCATTCTATGAAGGGTTCTGATAGGTACACCATATAGAGAAATAAGCAGTTCAATAAATACATAATTAAATCAGGTAAATAAATCTATCAAACAGAGCTATGTAATAGTGAGGTAACATCATAGCATTGCTTTTTAATATATACTCCCTACATTCCTCTTTCTTAATCCTCTATTTTATTCCCAAAATATGGTCTTCATTATAGGAAAGGCAACACGAATAGTTGCTTGGAGGAAAGAAAAATCATGAATAAAAAGTGCAAAGAGAAAAATCATGTCTAAAAAGTGCAAAGATGCACCTCTCAAATAAACTTGGCTCATAAAGTGTAGGCCAGAGGAGAACACCATTTAACTTATAAAGCCTGAAGATATTTCATTATTGCTTTACCCCAAGGCAAGAATCTGACTTGCTTTATGTGACCTTGTACATTGTTTTTATTTTTTATTTTTATAAAGATTTTCAGGCTTTAGAAAAGTGTATAATCAGACAGGCAAACACTATATCTTTAGGGCCTTGATCCAGATTTGCGTTCAAACCATGCAGAAATTGACAAGCTCTGAGCATCATGAAATCAACGAGTGGTGAGCTCTGTGAATTATATGCTTCAAAAAGAAGATGTAAGCATGAGTTGTGAGAGGGTGAAATCATGTGATTTCATAGTCATTGTGTCCTTCATTTGAAGGGATACTTATGAGTAGCTGGTATACTCCATATCATCCCCTTTGTAATTATTTGTTTCAAAATTCAATAACATTGACTCTAGTTATTATTAAAAGAAGAAGAAAAAAATTCAACCTTTGAGATCTACTCATGATATTTGAAAGAATAAAAGTTGACCAACCCTGCACACTATAAATAGAATGGTGGACAGAGTATCATCAAGATCACCATGAAAATGATGCACACCACTCAAAATTAAAGAACTTTAAAAGTTTTGACAATAAATACAAATATGTTGACATTAAAGCTGACATATAATTAGCTATGTACGGGAAAATAAATTTGAATAAAACTAGGACAACATACATTGAATTCAATGTCATGCCTTCGCACAAGTGCCTCCACATGGCTTCCCAAACCAGCAGCTGCACAAGAAAATACAACATAATTACACAAATTTAGATTTGAGTCATTTGACAAACAACTGCTAGTCCCAAAAGCTTAAGCTGATAAGAAACGGTTAATTTAATCATTTAGTCATTATTTTAACATTATACCTTACCAAGCGGAGCCTAACATGTGAAATTTGTAATTTTTCAAATGCAAGACAAATAGAGACAAGGTTGGAAGTTGGAACTCAGGACTACCAGCTCTTAATTCTTTTTTTGATCGGAAAAGTGTATTTAAGTAAAGGACTACCACCACTATTCCCAAAAACTTAAACTAATACAAAAAATATTAATTTAATCATTATTACAAAATAAAAATAAAATTTTTGAATAAAGGAAGAGATTGAAACCTCACAAATTGATAATCAAACTCAAAAAAAAAATTAAAAATTAAAAAAAAACTATGAAGAGTCAAGATCAGTACAAGACCTGGATCAATGGGACCTGCAGTTGTCAATGTGATTTGTTGTCCTTCCAAAACAATATCGGCTTGCAAAATTCTCCCAACATCAAAAGGTTCAGGAGCATAAACTGATTTGGTAGCTCCTGAGGCATGAGGGAAAGTTAAATCAGAAACATACATAGATTGGACAAAAGAAGTACTCGATTTTGCAACTTTATGCATCTGATTTGATATCTTAGAACAAAGTAGGCAACACAATTACCATCATTAACAAATTTGCCATTTTAAAAACAACAGTTGATTTGGATACAAAAGGGCAAGTGATTATTATGTGAAACCTACGATAACTGACCACAAATATATAGAAAGTAAATCTAAGAATATGACATGTTAACCCAACCAATAGATAAAAAATGAAACAAGTAAATACAAAAAGAACTTGCAAATATTGGCTTATTAATGATGGATGGTCATAGGCCAGGTGTTGGGCCCATATATATATATAGTTGGGTTTAAAGTACACTTGGTGTAAGTTTTGTCAATATTACACTGCTTAATAGCTTTCTATTGGATATGTTCTTTAAAAACCCACCATTGGATCACATTGTCTCCTTATACCCAACATCATAGATTTGGGGCGGGGGGGTGGAATCTCATCTACAAAATGTAAATTTTAATTATTTTTGAACTTTAAAAACTATATACCAAACACGAGTATATAAATTAAGTAGTAAATAACAATTAATTGACACATAAGTTGGCATGCTTGTTAAGAACATAGAAATATGTAATCTAACAGTGCAATTTTCATAATATTAATCGAATAAAAAGTTATTAAGTGGTGGACCATTAAGAAAAAACTTACATCAAGTGTAACTTGATCCTGATCCGTATATATATAGCTAATACGTAGTGATTGGAATCAAACACAAAGCAATAGTCAGCAGCCAAAATAGGTCTATAGACAGACATATAAGATGTTTTGTTTTTCAAGCTGCAGAGAAACCAAAAAAACAAAATCTTGCCCTCTCGAGTGATAGTTCAATGATCCCAACAGCAACTTGTTGGTCTTGGATGTCCCTACTCCCGACAAGTTGCCAGGCAAGATCGCTCAAGAAGTAAACAAACCTCTTCAGGTGAAGCTTACGGTTGAATTTCAAGAAGCTCTCACAAATAGAATTTGAGTACCATAGAGAAAGGTCACTTTAACCGGTTTCAAGTCAGTGGGTGATGTTCAGCCTTTGGAAGGTAAGCAGAGGGTATCAAGCTATCATAATAAAATACTGCTATGTCTTTAAATATTGAGAGCAAACACCACACAGAGAAGGAAACCTTCATTTAAGGTGCCCAAGGCCTGGGATAAGGCAGAACAAGTCAACATCTAAATAAGTATTAGATCTACACAGTTGAGCGGGCCAATCATGAACATTACAGGTGTGAGAGCAAGCATTCCATCCCATTTGTTTTAGCAACTTTCCTAAGGTTTCCTCACCAAGAGCGACTGGACAATATATCTAATTGAGTAGTGGATAGGCTACTTTCTAGCCAAGAAACGATACCCTAAGCAATGCAAGAGGATCACAGTATTGACCAAACCTACTCCTAGCCATCCTGGGGCACCATAGCATGTTTGGAATAAGAGAGGACATAATGGACTTGACCACTCCCCTGGTTGCAAGATAGACAAAGGAAAAAAGCACAGGAATTTTTATGATATTTATTGATTCACACAACAATATTGCTTCTGAAGTGGTTCAAACTTTACTAATAGATAGAGGTGGCAAGGATGGCGAATTGGGTAGGAACTGATATGTTCTCCTTGACACCAACCCCAGCATTTATTGATTCACACAACAATTTTGCTTCTGAAGTGGTTCAAACTTTACTAATAGATAGAGGTGGCAAGGATGGCGAATTGGGTAGGAACTGATATGTTCTCCTTGACACCAACCCCAGCATTCTCGTGGTCCATTGAGTCCCAAGAAGGTAAGAACTCCTACCTGTTTTCCCTATCTGTTGCTGTTCTCATTCCTCCCATTGATTGAGCTGAGCAGGCAAGATTAATGGAATGGGCACTTCCACACCCAGGATGAAGCTGCTAATATATGGAGAGAGAGTACAAAGGGAATAGGCCTGTAGGGCAGTGCTGGTTTGCATTTAAAGGTCCCATTGAATTTCTGGTTTTTTTTTTCCATTTGAATCAAAAATATATTTTATATTCTTTGGGGAACATGTGCCCAACACCTTCCACGACTATATTACATTCTCTGATTCTCTATGTAATTATTCCAATCTTACATTCTGAATAACAAGTCAAGGATTTAGCCAATAATTTTATCTGACAAAGGAAAAAGAATTTAGAGAGAGAGAGAGACATAATCTCTTACACAGAGATGGTTGCACTTAGAGAATAACACGAGTGCAATTGCTATAGTAATCTATTCTCAAAAGACAGCACTAAAGTCCATAAAATGCAAAGCAGATAAATATTACTGCATATATACCTGATATAAGCTCCTTTTTGCCACCTTCTGCTGATACACGATACCACTGAATCGAACATTTAGAAAGTTCTGGAGCATAGTCAGAGCAAGGTTGAATCCGCAAGTACGAACCTAAAGCTTCATGCCCATCTAATTCAAATGACTGGGAACCGTTCTCCACGACCCTCTTGCTCTTTGCCAGCTGAACAGATATGAGGGATGGAAATTAAAGAGCATAAAAAATTAGAAACAAAAGCTACATTTCCATGCAATATACAATTATTTATATAGCGCACCACATAAAGTAAAGCAAAGCAAAGCAAAGGTTACACCAGAAAGCCAAATACACATTCACCACAAAGATTAAACATAAATAGTAACAGAAACAATTCACCAACAAATCCCTACAAACGACAACAATATTCTATCATTTCTTGCCACGTGAAACCCAATGACACATTAAATACTAATAAATTGTCACCTGTGTCACAATTATAGAATCCCAATGTCAGTAACTTTTTTTTTTTCCATTTTTGGGAACTAATGCCTGATTGCATGCCCTTGTTGCAAAGGCAAATATTAAAGCCTTAAGAAATAGGAAAAGTACTAAGCACACCTAGGCCAGAGATTTCACTATCATGCCCTTTTGGTGTTTTGAAGAATTTCTAGAGAGAGTAAAGAAAAAACAATCATGAAGAAACTCCACTCCATCAATCATGACATCACGAAGGAAGTCTAGCATCAATAAAATGATAGATGCTCTGCATATAAATCATCGTGTGTTGTTCAAATACAATTTTACCCTGACCTAAGTTTTTGCAATGATGAAAATGAATATATTCAATTAAATTATCATTTTCCCCAGAAAGATCTTCAATACATGTTATTGGCAGGCGGAAATATTAGGTTTGATAAGACAAAGGGGACTAAAGACAACGTTAGAGTTATGAGGGGATATTTAAGAGGGACTGGTGCACGCCCTATACGCATGTCACCCTTGTCTTTTTTCTTTTTCTTTTTTGATAGGTAAGAAAACCTGTATTAAGAGAAGACTACTTCATTAGAAAAATGAAGCAGCCAGAAAAAAAAATATGTACAAACAAATATGTCACCCTTGTCTTCAAAACAGGACTAAAAGCATTTAATATGCCTCTTTACTGTATATGCTTCTCCATGTGTGAGAAAAGGAGAGACAGAGAGGAAAAAAATGTCATTTGCTCAGATTGAATAATTAATATCCATTAGCATAAATGGTTATTGAGCGCGAGAGCATCAGAAACAGGAATCATATATGCCACCACAATCTTCCATTAGGATAAATGAATGTTCCTATTAACAAAAATTGCAACTCCTTGTGCAAAAACATAGATTTTTTTTTATTGGTAATTTATGCACACACCAAGTGGGTCTCAAACCCAAGACCACACCCTCCATCCCATTATAATAAAAAATATATATTTTTAAAAAGGATAAATGGATTGCTTCAAGCTTTTAACTTAAGAACCCAATTAACTGCAGACTACCATATGCTCATGCTAAAAGATCAACTAGCTTTAAAACTCATTACTTCCAGAGATGCATGCACTTGGCTCCCTCAAAAAATTCAAACAACGTCCCAAAACAAATTATTCAAAACCCCTATAGAATAGATATGCTAAATAATACAACACTCTAATAATTTTTGATAAGTAACAGAACACTCTAAATACAGACATAATAAATAGAAAACTTAAAGCAATAAAAAAATTGATGGAGGAAAACTACAAAGGTAAAACCGTGACTACTTCATACATGGATAATGCAGAAAACTAACATGCCACCAATAGATTAGGCATATATTAACACATTATTGGGCCAAGAATACATGAGAAGCCCATGAAAGTTATACAAAATCTTGCAAACATGGTGTAAAATAATAAACAAACCTCTTTCTGAAGCCTAAGAGAATGCTTAGACTTCTCTGCAAGCTGTGTCCTCAATGCTCGAAGCTCAAGTTCCATGTCCATAACCTACAGATTAATGTCAATTCACTCATTAATAAAAAAAATAGCGTCCAATCAATACATCTTAAATCAAAACAGAAGTATGAAAGTAAAATAGAAAAATAAAAGAAATCTTTTTTTTTTTTTTTTGATAAGTAAAAGTTTATTGATCTCAAAAATATGGAACACCCTAGTACACAGGGAGTGTACAAGGGGTCAAACAATCAAGAACAAAAATTACAAGAATCTAAGAAATCAAGAAAGGATGAAAAGGATTGGTTCCGCAATGCAGCATAAAAGAAATCTAATTTGCCACATGGCTTGAAATGTGACCACTTATACTTACAATGCAACAAATTAAACATACTCAGGAGAGTTCAACTTTAATGGATACCTATAATAATTCATTGACAGAGTTATACATAAGAACAATTTGTCGTCTGATAGTTGAATAGCTGGTCTTTGTCAGGAACGTTATATCTGTAACACCAGATATAAGACCAGCTATTCAACTATCAGATGACAAATTTGCTGGAAAATCCATGACCAGACTCTTGGCAAGGTTGATGTCTAATATGGTTCTAATGACAACAGGAAATGAATTTCATGCAGATCTCCCAAAAACTAAAGCTCTTTGCAATGAGTTCAACTTAATTGCTAGTACAAAGCACACGGAGGGAATAATTCACAAGGGAATTCTTGATTTTATAATAAGCAACAGATTTAAGACCAAAGGCTAACAAATACCTTGCTTGGCTGATGCAGCATGATAATTCGTCTAGCCTCTTGAACCTCCCTCATCAATTCTTCCACATCCTAAAAGAACCAAATAAAAGATATTTGCTTAAAAAGTACAGAATCATCAATCAATCAATCAATCAATCAATATCAATATATATAAAAGCAGAGACCTCATGCAAGAGAGCATGAGGTTCTGCCATGTGGCGTACTCTATGAAGAGAATTGAGATACCCTTAAGCCATATTAGAGATAAGAACAAATTTAAAAATGAAGACTCTTTATTTCCTTTGGTTCAATGTTTCAAGACTAATTTTTGTTACATTTTGTATTTAATGTTTTAAGACTACTATTTATTTCATTTGGTTCAATGTTTCAAAACCTTCCATCTCTCACACACACAAAAAACTCTTTGCATTTCCATTCATCATTTTCACTTTTACTCCTTTATATCCACATGTCCATAGCCTTTCATATCATCCTATCTCAAATACACTTAGAAAAAAATGATGTCATTTAGCTTCAACCTTTCAATGACACGTACATAACTCCAACGTTGCAGTATCATTTGATTGTAATCCGTATTAGTAGGCTATGACCAAGGAAGGGGGCTTGCGTTTTTTATTCAATGACGGTCGTCAGACATTGTAGATTTTATGAAGGTTAGGATTCGCTTGGAATCTTTGGGTGTTTGAGATTTTGGTTTGGGAAAGTTATAAATGTATTTTATTTTAGAACTAAAAGAAAAAGAAAAAGAAAAAGAAACATTCTAATTGATTATTTATGAAGTTAGCTTTTTTTCTTTCTTTTTTTTGTGTTAGAATTCATAATTTGTAGGTTTCTTTGTATGTAGCCATAGTGGTAAAAACAAAAATCGATGGTGACTTAAAAAGTATTTTTCGCTTTTTTTAAAGGATACAGAAGCCCAACTAAAGTCAATTGAATTTATCAGATAAATGAATGTGTTTTTAACAAATTTCTCTTTGTTTAACCACGTTCTCTTTATGTTGATACTCACAAATGATTTCATTAATTCCATTGAGATAATTAATTGGGTGTTTATGATCAAGCTCTCCATATTTGGTTGTGAGAATAGAGTG
The DNA here is from genome assembly GCA_030021035.2 of Notholithocarpus densiflorus. Lineage (NCBI taxonomy): Eukaryota > Viridiplantae > Streptophyta > Magnoliopsida > Fagales > Fagaceae > Notholithocarpus > Notholithocarpus densiflorus. The sequence continues at coordinate 176,565 of JARYZH020000082.1, read as the reverse complement.
ATTGAGAAAGTATTTGGTAGGTTGCTTAAATTTATGTAATTTTAGGATATAAAAGTATTTTATATTTTGAATTCTTATTTGTAGATTTCAAAATCATTTAATCAGTTTGAAAAATAAAATCTACTTTTAACGGTAAATATTATAATATATTATAATCTTACAATGTTATACAATATTTTAAAATAAATTATGAATTAAAAAAAATCAAGTTTCAAAGTATTTAACAATATTGTGAGCAAACATAAATATTATACAACAAAATAAGTATTAAGTATTATATGTAGATTTTAATATACATAAAAATGATTTCAAATGAAATTGTACAGTAGTTCGCGCATCACACGGGATATCATCTAGTAGAGAATAAAGATAGTGTTTTGTATTAAAGATGCACTGATTATTATGCATACAATAATCAAACACTAGAAACCAGCATCAAGACATAAACCACGATGCAACTATCTTCCTATATCCTCTGACAAATCAATTTGATCACCCATCCAGATCCAAACATAAAAAAGTATTGCAATAGCTTACGCAACAAAGGACACACATGCATATACACTGTAAAACTGGGTGCATCTGAACATTTTCAAATTAAAAAATGGCTTGAATACTGCACCATTACTGTCATGATCAAGTGCTCTTAAAAATACAGTAATAACACAAACCTACCAAAGAAAAAAAAGAGTAATAACACATACCTGCTTCCCAGAGGCCCTAGACGTTCGTTCATGTTCCTGAAGGGCCTCTTCCACTCTCTGAACTGCTGCTCTGGCATTTTCTATTTCAGCACGAGCAAAAGCTCTTTCCTCATCAACAAGTTTCTTAGCATCTTCTGATGCCTACAAATGAATCTAAACAGTTAAAGTGGAGAAATGTGAAAAGGTAGAGGACTATAAACATTTCTCTTCAGATAAAATATAAATGTAGAAGAGCAAACATTTCAAGTAACACAAAACCAGCGCAAATTACAAAATAATTTATGTTAGAAAGATAGAGCAGGAGTTTGGAAGTGTATCAAGGAGCTCAAGGCTAGACTGAAGTCACCAAACTGGATTAAATAGTTCAAAAGAGGGTGGGGGAGTTCTAAAGAAGACCTTGTGAGATGTATAAGTTAAAAGCAATACTGAAACAGAAATGGTTTGTGTTTGTGAGATAGTAATTTTTGAAAAAAGCACAATAACATCAATTATACAATTGTTTAATTTGTACCTAATTGAATATTAAGCGAAACCCACAAAGAGTGCAAATATAATTTTATTTGGGCATTTTACAAAATTTAAATTGGAATATGATACTATTCCATCATCTTCTCAAGTTGTACTAAATTGTGAAATAAAGATTCAAGGTTCTGTTCCTGTATTATCACCAACCAGATATATAGGAATTGCTATTCCATTACAACTTCTTGCATTCCTTTACTTACTCCCATTCCCATTCCTTTACTTACTCCCATTCCCAAGTAATCGCCATTCCAATGTACCAAACATGCCCTAACATTATTAGAAAATCTTTTTTCTTGTTTGCATCTGATAGGTGCTTCCTCAACTTTCCAGGATAGGGTAGTACAGATCAAAGTTGCCAAGATTTAAAGAAAACAAAAAAAAAAAAAAAAAACACATTTCTATCACATTTTAAAAATATTTGAACCCAAAAATTAGATCACTAGAGGCCATACATGGATGATATTGGAGAAGATGTCGATATCAAAAGTGATATACCTACTCCACTTCTTTCATCAATATTGTTTTACTAGAAATCAGCACCATTGTTTTCTGCCAAATCAAAACCACTGCTCTCCATTTTTTTTCTCTCGTTGTTCCTTGATTCTTTAATGGTCCGTTTGGTTTGAGGGGGAGGGAGGGGGAGTAGAGTAGAGTAGAGTAGATTTGGCCCAAAATTAGCCCATTTTCAGCCAACTCTACTCTATGCCCCTCCACTCCCCCTCCCCCTCCTTCCCCCCTCCATCCAAACGGACCCTAACATGTTCACCAAAAAATTTTGAGTGTTTCCACGTATTTCAGCATCTGTGAGTATGTGTGTAAACAGCAGACTATGAATTTTCACTGTCCTAGGTATTTTGGTTAGATCCATTGTCGGTTTCCTAGAAATATAGACTTATCAAAAAAAAACAAAAAGTTTCCTAGAAATCTAGAACATGTAGCACACTGACAGACTTGGGAGTTACTGTCACAACCAATGTAAGAAAGGAAGGCAGCGATCTTATAATGTCAGTCATGCATGTTTCTTCAAGCCCCAACCCTGGTTATAGAATCCCATCATCAGGTGTCCAACTCAAACTCAAATGAACCTCAAGACAAGCACAAAGCTCCAGTAAATTGGTACAACATCCTCCAATACCATAGCAATAACTGATTGTGAACTGAAAAAACTAATCAGCCAAAACCAGGGACCACGCCTCATGAAACAAAAGTCACTACTCACTAGTTTGAATCTCCCCTCACCTCCCCTTGAGGCCAAAAATTACTTATCTACCCAAAATAAAATAAAACACCTAATCAGCCAAGACTTCTAATAAAAATAACACTATAAACTCTAAGACGCTTGGAGGAAATACCATTTGGGAATTGGATGGCCCAGTTCCAAAAAAACTTCCAGAGGATTTGATATGTGATATTAGCCATCAAAACAACATCAGAACTAGTTCATTATAGTTTTACATGAATAACAAACTCACAACCTACTTAACAAACAGAAAATTAACTCCACACAAGCATTAAACTTATAATTTATTAGATTTATTTAAGTCATTAAGATGTATCTGACTAATATTAGTGATTAAAAGAATTTGCTTATAAAAATACAAAACACAGACAAATGTCAAATTACCCAACTTCTACTAAGGAATTCAGATCACCTGCTTAAGAAAATTTGCTAGCTTCTTAACTTCAGCCTTTTCTTGTATTAACTCCCCTTCCCTTTGAGTCAGCTGTACTGCTAAAGCTTCCACCTGCAGGAAGTGAAAATAGTTTGGTAGTCATTATTTGCTTCACTTATAAAGAGAGGAGATTCCAATTGATCTAAAGACCATTGGCTAAACAATGAAGGAAACCAACCCCAACCCCTCAAACACCATATTTGAACCCTAGACCTCCTTTTATAAGTAACACCAAGCTACAAGGCCACTGGTTGGAATATAAATACTTATAGTTTGTCTACAGAGATGCAAGAAACAACAATGGTTTTTAAGGGTTGAAGGCAAAAGGAAAAAAAATTATGGCTCTTTCCTCTTTTTGCAGTTTCTTATATAAAATTACTTTTGAAATCAGGAACTCAAAGAATCATGAATGATATGTGGCATAGGAATGCTGAAAGGAACAAATTCAATAAAAAGAGAACAATATAGAAAACTAACCATACAAATAGCTTCCTCTACATCATCCTTGTTTCTACCCGCCACACGCCCTTTCAAGGACTCCAGTGCATCTCTAAGCTTCTTCAAAAGAACATGTTTTTCCAACGAAGCTGCCTCTCTTAGTCTAGCCTGAAGTCCACAAATGACTGCTTATTATTTGGTTATCAATATCATCCACTCATTCTTCAGCAATTGAATTAAGAAAAACAAACTCTCCTTTCAACAGAGCTTAATACCCACTAATTGACATATCAGAAATGGGTTTATTAACTTTCCAAAACTTTAATAGAAGATATCATAAGTTTCAAGAAACAATTTCCATAACTTTCCTTACTCTCCTAAGTGACCAGAAGCTCCAAAAAAAAAATTAAACATTGAAAATTAAGTGAATGAAACAAAATTCTACAGCAATGAACAAGTCTGGTACAATCGAAGCCATTTGTAATTTCTGAAATTAGCAGAAACAAACAAATTTTAGAAAAAACTTAACCTCTTCAGACAACTTAGCAGCAGCAGCCAACCCCTTCTCAAATTTACTGGCAAGGTCTCGAACTGAGAGGCGTTTCTGCTGTTCCAACAGTTGTGCGGTCTCCCGGGCAACAACCTCCTTCATGGATAGCACTTTGGGGTCATCCGTGGCATCCACTATCTGATTGTTAGCTCCGATTTTGTAATTTGGAAACCGACTGGAATTAAACATCACATCAGCAGATACTGCCGGAACCGCCTCTTTTTGCATGGTGTCACCAAAATCACGAGTCACCCTCGTCATTATTTCAGACCAGCTACTCTGCAAATCACCAAAAGCTAAGTTTAATGGAAACGAATTAACCACAAAACAAGTCTAAAAAAATGGCCTGTCAACCTCATCACAATAGTAAATTAGAGTCTGCCAACCATATTGCTTCAATTACATAATCAATTTCTAAAATTCATCTGCTTGGTCAGTATGAAAAACCCAGGAAATGGAAGAAATGAATCATTTTAAAATTTTAAAATATATAAAAACCGCAAAAAAGGAAAAACCTTTATATCACAGCTTAGTTGAGGAGTTAAACCATTTCTAAAAAAAACTCATCATTTTCATATCCTTCTCATTTTTTCCATCGTCTTCTAGGCAACCAAACAGTTAGTAACAGCAAATACCAGAACCCAGAAAGCCCAAATTCAATACCTCTTTCCTAATTTCACCACTGAAATCAAAACAAAGCAATTTTTCTTTTCAAGACACTCACACTGATCATTGCTAACTCAAACAATTACATATAAAAATAAAAATTTTAAAAAAAAACATACTATTCACATAGCCATGATAAACTAGATTAAAATACACAGAAGAAAAGAAAAATTAAGACCAAATGCAATTACCCAATACAGCTTAGAAGTAAAAACATGGGCTATGACAACAGAAACAAAACCCTAGTTCATAGAATTCCCTTTTTTTTCCCTCAACTTTTATAAAAAAGAGAAACAGAGAAAAAGTTAACAATGGAGACAAAAAGGGAGACTTGGACTTACAGATCATCACAAAAACATTTAACTGTGTAAGGCTATAATAGATTCTTGGATCAGATGCAAGCCTAGTAGCTTCAACTTGATTATCCAATAACCTTTGCCTGTGACATGAGAGAGATAGATAGAGAGAGAGAGAGAGAGAATATGCAAAGAAATATGGTGGTGTTGCTTTTCAAAAAGCGAGGAAGAGAGAGAGAGAAGGTAAAGCCGTCCTCTAATGTTACGGTTTTAGTAGTAACAGTTAAAAAAAAATTGGTTGCGATATTTTTGTATTGGAGCTAGTTTGAGTTGAAAAACTTTTTAGAATTGGATACTGTGTTGTGTCATGACTCATGCTTGTGCTTTAAACTTAAACCTCTTTGGCGGTCCCCACGTGTTGTTCTGTCCTTTTTTATCCTTTCCTGTGTTTGCGTTTATGTTTCTTTTTTTCTTTCTCCTAGATTTTTGTTTTAGTAAGATTAGAAACAAACTTTTTTCACAACTTTTGCTACAACTTTACTTACATGCTGAGCCGTAAACGGTGGAGTTGTATACCCGTTATTTTTACTCCACCACTTACGACTTGCCACGTGAACAAGTTACGGTTACGGTAAAAATTGTGCTCTTAATATTTTTCATTTTGTTTTTGTTTTGGATGGACTAGATTGCCCTCGATTTGTGGTTGACTAAAACTTTTGGGTTCTTAATTTTTTTCTAGTATTTGGTGGAAATTATGGTTGACCAAAGTCGTTATTACAATAGCTGGAAGTTTGACACGGACGGGTGCTGAAGGAAAGGAAACGGTTTGATTTTGATTTTTTCAATTTTCTTTGTTTGTTAATAAATGAATTGTTGTGTTTGATTTTTTTTTTTTTTTAAATGCAAAGATTATGGATTTTATCTTATTTTATGTTTGGGCCGGCTAACTAAACATTATTTTGAGACAGCAAATTAGATTTGAGCCCTTTTTTTATATTTGTTCTACTTAAAGATTTGAACCAAAATTGGACATTGAAACTTGTATATTGAAAAATTAAGAAGACTCACTTCTCTTTTTCTTTTTTCTTTTTTTCGGAAGAGTTTTATCTTAATGATTCATTTTATAACAAATGGGGAAAGAAATTCCAACTTAAGTTCTCTAAATTAGAAAGATCTAATAGTACTATTAAATTACGAAACTCTTATAATACAATTTATTGGGGGGAGGGGAGGGGAGGGGGAACAAGTACAATTTCTTAGTTATAGTACATATATTAAGTTCTAAATTGTGTTTAAATACATTGTTGTATTATTAATATAATACAAATAATAATTTTTTAAAAGGACGGTTCAATTCTATTTTCGAGAATAAGTAACTTTTATAATTTATTGGTGCATTTTAATATTAATTAACAATTAAATTGAAATGTTTCTATACAATTTATTTATATTGAATTTTGTGGTAATTGGAATTTCATATATAATGGAGAGTTATTGTATTATAAATAACTCTAATCTCTAATCCTAGAAACTCCTATCATTATAATAATAAATATAATTTATGAAAATAAATATGGTGATAATGCTCATTTATTTTGAGTAATTTCTATGAACCTATATATAGACCTATGTGCACCATTCATCATATGTTGATAACACATCTCTATATGTATAACAATATCTATGTACATTAAAAGTGATTTACAATTATATATATTTTAAGAGTGGTTGGACAAAGAAGGATGTTCTTCTAATGGAATTTTTGCTCTATTAAGTGGTGCATATTCAATGATTATTTATTTTAGTGATTAAAATAATAAGCTAGAGTTTATATAATTTGTTGTGAGCTTGTTACATGATTGTGAATAATCAAATTGTTTTGCTATATTTTTCATCAAAAAAAAGTTGTTTTATTATTTATAGACCGTAGATACAAGAAAATTTTCAAGAGTTTTGTAACTCAATTAATTGGAACTTCTCATTGTTTCTAATAAAGAAATCCAATGTTAAAATCTCACTTACCAGTTATTGAATTACTAACCGATCGAATAAATAACTTTAAATCCCTCTCCCCTACTTGTTTAAGAACAAAACAAAACACTCAAAGTAGCCATATCTACAAGCATTTATTTTTTGCTAAAATAGCTACAAGCATTTATAATAGTCTAATACTTTCTAGAAGCATACTAGTAAGTTTGTCTAATGCATTCACGAAGCATACGAGTAACTGAATATTCTTTGAATTTGTCTATTGTGGTTACTTTTTCTAGTTTTCTTGCAATAACGATAACACTTTTTCAATTTTTTGTTTTTTTAAGTTTATAAGTTTCTTCTTTCTCACACAAAAAAAAAAAAAAAAAAAACTTTATAAGTTTCTAATGCATGTTATATATAGGTTTATTTTTGTCCACACTTTCACCAATATATACATTCTGTCACGTACTCACTGATGTATACATTCATTTAAAATCACGTTTTCAAAATACAATTCAATTAATATTATGAAATTATGATATAAATTTTCAACTTTCAACTAGTATGGCCAGAAAAGAGAGTTTTACGTTAATCTTGAGAAGTTCATTTGATAAGAAGACTTGGATTGCAATGTACTTAGATGTGCCAAATCATAAGGAATTGAATTTTTTCAAAAAGCATAATTATAGGGGTATTGGGCCCAAGAGATTATTATCCATATATATATTGGGCCTAAAGCCTAAGCCGAGGACTAGAAGTCATCCGAGGAGGAGTAAACGTCATCAAGGGAGTCCGTGTTAGTAGATGAAAATGTCAGTTTTGGTCATGATGGCATGAGAGGGTAGGCCGAGGACAAGTGTCACATTGGCTAACCAAAGCCAAGGTCCAAATAGGTGGTTAGCCATCCAGGGGAACAATCCAGGAAATATCTGTTGATACAGATATACATTACAGGAACGCAGGACAGGGAGGAGTCCTAAAATATCTAAGGAGAAAGCTGCTACCACCATATTAAATGCTCTACACCTAACTCTCTGGCCGCATTAATGTAGAGAAGACTCCTGAACAGTGCTGCATTAGCTACCCCAACACACAGAGGGCCTGGGAGAGTGTCCGATGGGACAAGCACTCAAGTAATGGCTTGGATGATCAACAAGTGTAGGGCCAAGATCGTCTAAAAAGAACCATATAATGGCAAGGACTCTCCATGAAGAGGGAATCGAGAAATCTAGAGAGAAACATTGTAGCAATCAGAAAACAAACTTGTAATCAAACCTAAGAGAAATATACCAGAACTGGTCTCCTCGGACCGCGCCGATGACGATTTTCTTTAGTTGAAATCAATCTATCTTTCTGTTCTTGTCATTTGAATATACTTTATTTGTCAGCCAACTCATTTTAGCTCAGTTTTCCAACCCACTCTTTATAAATTCATTGTTTTGGGCTTTTTGGGCCTAAGTCCATCCATCATTTGGGCTAAGGATCCAAATTTGATCCTTACAATTGACGTCGTTTGTGGGAATACTGGTGTTATAGTGAGTCTGACTTCCAATTATGGTAGGTTCAGGTTCACACCAGGCAGAGTCTATGAGGTACCAACGTGAAAATCATATTGTCAACCTCGAACGTAGAAAGGAGCCTAAACTTAATTGAAAAGCGAAGAGAAAATGCCATGGTTTAGTTAGCCTATTATCAACACAAGCTCAAACAAGGGTATGATGCTAACGTGAAGCTAAGACCACTGGCGCTTGGAGACTTGGTGTTAAGAAAGGTTCTGAGTACTGCAAAGAACTCAACTTGGGGAAAGTTAGGGCCCAACTAGGAAGGGCCATATCGCATCACCTCGATGGCCGAAATAAGCACGTATCATCTCGAAGACCTAGATGAGAATGTTGTACTACGTCCCTAGAATGTAAATAACCTGAAAATGTATTATTATTAATAAAAGTCTTTCTTGTCACATTCTCGTCTATTACATTATCTGTTGAGCTCCATACTATTGTTATTTCTAAGTATTAAATAGAACAATGGTCATGCCTGACTCCTCGGACCACATACCTTGGATAAATTAATACTTCCTGACATCTATCTAAGTATTAAACAGAATCTTGGTCATGCTTGGCTCCACGGATCACATACCTTGGGTAAATTGATATATTTTAATCATATTTCTAAGTATTAAATAGAACATTAGTCATGCCTGGCTCCTCGAACCACATACCTTGAGTAAATTAATACTTCCTAACATCTATCTAAGTATCAAATAGAACCTTGGTCATGCCTGGATCCTCAGACCGCATACCTTGAGTAAATTGATATCTTTTAATCAATGTTCTAAGTATTAAATAGAATCTTAGCTATGCCTAACTCCTCAGACCACATGTTTTAGGTAAATTAATACTTCATATTATTTTTCTAAGTATTAAACAGAATGTTGGTCATGCCTGGCTCCTCGGACCATATGCTTTGGGTAAATTAATACTCCCTGACATCTAAGTATCAAACAGAACCTTGATCATGCCTGACTCCTCGAACCACATACCTTGGGTAAATTGATATCTTTTAATCATTGTTTTAAGTATTAAACAGAACTTTAGCTATGCCTGACTCCTCGGACCACATGCTTTGGGTAAATTAATTCTCCCTAACATCTATCTAAGTATCAAACATAACCCAGGTCATGCCTGGCTCCTCGGACCACATACCTAAGGTAAATTGATATCTTGTAAGCATTTTTATAAGTATTAAACAGAATCTTAACTATGCCTGGCTTCTCGGACCACATGTTTTGGGTAAATTAATATTTCATATTACTTTCCTAAGTATCCAACGAAACCTTGGTCATGCTTGGATCCTCAAACCACATACCTTGGGTAAATTGACGTTTCAAACCATTCACAAAAGTGTCAAATAGAACCTACATTATATCTGGATCCTATTTGAGTATGTTAACACTTCCTATATGGATCTTCATTAAAGTGAAATGATTAATTGCATGCTTGTAATCATCACTTAAAGCATTTGGAAGTACATCCATGATCTGTTTTAGGTTTGATTATTATATCTAGGTCTTTTAACTTAGTAATGGGAAGAAATTTAGATGAAGTTTGGCATGAATTAGTGTCTTACCATTTTGTATACGTAAATGGAGTTGTATCCAATTTCCATATTAGCTAAGTATTAAACAAGATAGAAATTATATCAACACTTGTATAAGAATCATAGAAATAAGAAAAATGCTCATAACTTTAATTAACAAAAGCCTTGAAACAAAGTAGATTGAATACAAAATGGCAACTTGGTTACAAATTATGAAAACCAAAACAGAAGTTGCTAGACAAAACAAAAGAAAAAAAAGGAAAAATAGAACTGTATTAAATCCTACTTCTTTTTTATCACAAATTTTCCATGAGGTGGGGTCTGGGACTGTGGGACAGTAGCCTTCAAGGATCCTTGACTTGTGCCTTTAGGGTCACCTTTGGCAGGTAACGGAAAAGTTGCGAGAACAAGCTCTATCCTAGGTGCCTCATTGTCTTTATTTGGATCCTAGGGAACAGCCGGGGGCTTGATGGCATCAGAGGCCACCCCCTTTGTCACCTCAGTCACTTTTCCATTCGCCCCAGGCTATTCAGCTACTTTTGGAGGGCTGTTAGGAGGGGGAGGAACCTTACTGGGGCTGCTCTTCTCAGGATCTGCCACATCGGGAGGGGTGTCTGTCTTGGAGGTGCTTGAAGAGGAGGCACGAATGGTTGGGGGGTAGTAGACACTTTCTGCTTTCTTAAGCACAGAAGAAGCCTCAACTCCAGCTTGGTTGAAGGCTTCATCCCATATCTGGGCACAGTAAGTCCTGCATACCCCTGAGACCTCAGCCCTAAAAGCTTCCTCGGTCTCGGCCACTCCAATATCATATCCTTGCTGCTTTGCCTCCTCCTGACCTTTCTCCGCCTTCTCCCTGGCCTTCTCAGTTTGGTATTTGGCATTTTCGACCTCCTTTAATCTTTTCTTTAGGGCAACGATCTGCTTCTTAGAGGTGGCCAGTTGATCCTCGGCATTATGGAGAAGTGCCCGCTAGCCTTCGGCTTGCCTCTCAACGTTATCCAAGGCGGCTGCGGCACTTTTTCTTTCCCTTTCTGCCTTGATCAGCTTAGTCTTCAGATCCTGATTACTCTTCTCAGCCACATGGAAGGCGTCCACAGCGGCAATTCACCTCCCCTCCTCTTCCTTCATCATACGATGGGAACTGTTCACCATCTCCTCGGCCCTAAAAACGGCTTGAATGGCCTAGAAATGAGAAGAAGCATATATTTTTTAAAAAAAATAGGGGGATAATAACAATAAAAAATAAAAATAAAAATAAAAAAGGTATGAGAAAACTTACCATGGCCAAGTCCCTCTAAAGGCCAAGGAAGACCTTATGTTTCCTCATGGATCTGAGGTCGGCCATATCCTTGGGTAGTAGTAGGGTTTGCTCCACAGCATTGGTTATGTACCCAGCCATACCCCCTTTGAAAGTCTCAGATGGAAGCATCACTTGGTAAAGGAGCTCCATCCAACTCCAAGGGTGGGGCCCAGGCTGGGGTTGCAACGTGTTGCTCACCCCTCATTTCTCCCTCATGGGTCGACCTCGTCTGCATACCCTTAGGCTACTTGGCACCCCTCTGAGGCTCAACTTCTTGGGAGGAGTGGGCCCTTCTAGTCTCCACTACTTCCTTGCCTTGTCTTCCCTCTTCCTTTTATGGTCAGTAGGGTCGGCTCGGGTAGGTGGAGGAGTAGGAAGCCGGGTCTGGGCTGCCTTCCCGGATGCTTTTCCCCAAGGCTGGGACTCAAGCAGCTCCTGGAGGGTTGATCTTCGCTTACGCTAGATTCTCATTTCTTTAGGAACAATGATGTCTTCTTGAGGGTTGTCTGCTTGAACCGGGGAAGGGTGGCTAAGATTGCTAACTTGAGACTCTGGAGATAGTGGTTGGTCAAAAACAGCAAACTCGTCTTCAGAGTCAGTCAACTCCACCACTCCTTTATCTTCTTCCTCTTCCTCCTTCTTGACAACTGGCTATGATGAAGTGGCCTCCTCGGCAGCACGTTGTAAGGGTGGGGCTACCCTTGGTATTCCTTCTGGGATAGGTGTGGTGGCAAGAGTGCCTTCTGGTATTGGTCCGGTGACGAGGAAGCCTGGAGCGGCGACGCTAATTCAGTGCAGACGAGGATCCTTCGCTTTAATAACGCACTTAGGCGCTTAGAAACTCTTGGATATTGGAGTGTAACCCAATATCAAGTGGGCTGCCCTAAGTTGGCCGATTGAGTGGACAAAGACCTCGGCCTGCAGGATCTTGTCCAAACTCTCCCGGTTTACGAGGTTAAAGTTGGGCACAGCAGCGTGGGGGTCTGCAAAATCGTCAAGAAAGACAGAAAGACATCATCAGCAAAATGCAAATCAAAGAAAATTTCAGGTATAAACAAAAGTTAAAGAAAAAGAAAAGGGGATAACTTTGAAATTGTGAATCTAAACCTAGAGCCTCACCTGGCTTCCCCTCCTTCGTCGGACAAGGGAGGCCATTGTGCCATTCCCCTGATAGAATCAAAAAGTCATTTTTCAGGCCTTTATTGGAGTTGGGAAGGCATTGGATGAGCCTAATCTCAAGGTATCTAGATTTTAGGTAGTTCCCCTGCCCGGTTAGGTGGTGGAGGTTGTAAATCTAGTTTATATCGTGGTGGGTAAGGTTTAAGCTCATTCTCTCATTTAGGGCATCTACACAGCCTAATATTCTAAACATATTGGGGGCACACTAGGTGGGCGCTAACTTGTGGGCCCTAAGATAACCCCTAGTGACCGTGCCCATAGGGATTCTCATCCCCCTTCTATAAAGGCGATCATTGGGATTACTACCTCTCCCTCTTGCTTTTCTTCAAATCACTGCCCTTCCTTACAATATCTAACGCATACTTCTGAAAGGATCCTATATTGAGCTTTGAAGCTCTTTAAACCCTTCTCAAAGTCTACCAAACTTTTGAATCTACCCATTCTTAGGAGGGAGTTAAAGGTACTGAAAAGGTAGTAAGAAGGAAAAAGAGCCGAGGAGGAAGAGACACCAAGAAAAGAAAATTATACGGAAAGATAAAGTGAAAAGATTTATGAAGACTTACAAAAAGAAGAAGAGTATCCTCGGACGGGCTTTTGGTACTTGTAAGGGCGCGAATGAGTTGGAGAGGTTTGCAGATTCAGTGTATGTGCGCTAGTACGAAATGAATGCTAAGATAAGGTGAGTGATTGATTTGAGAGGTATTTATACCAAGGAAAGAGCTAGGAGCGGGAAAATTCCCGCTCGATTCCCAACAAAATCCTCAGCCATTGGATTCGCATCACGTCATAGAACGTGGGGGACAGGGAGCCGTAAGAATTTAATGAAGACGCGTCTCAAATACCGAAGCAATAGGAGTGTGCCTTGGGCAGTTAAAAAGGCGTCTTCATAGGCAGAGGTAGGATGCGATGGGCTCAGAGCAACTACAGTGATATTGAAATCCTCCTTTCTTCCCGATGAGCCAAAAAGAAGAATCTCAAGGGGCTATTGTAGGGGTATTGGGCCCAGGAACTTATTATCCATGTATATATTAGGCCTAAAGCCCAAGCCGAGGACTAGAGGTCGTCCGAGCAGGAGTAAACGTCATCAAGGGAGTTCGTGTTAGTAGATGAAAAGGTCAGTTTTGGTCATGATGGCATGAGAGGGTAGGCCGAGGACAAGTGTCACCTCGACTAACCAAAGTCGAGGTCCAAATAGGTGGTCAGCCATCCAGGGGAACAATCCAGGAAAGATCTGTTGATACGAATATACATTACAGGAACGCAGGACAGGGAGGAGTCCTAAAATATCTAAGGAGAAAACTGCTACCATCACATTAAATGCTCTACACCTAACTCTCTGGCCGCATTAATGTGAAGAAGACCCCTGAACAGTGCTGCATTGGCTACTCCAATGCACAGAGGGCCTGGAAGGGTGTTCGATGGGACAAGCACTCAAGTAGTGGATTGGACGATCAACAAGTGTAGGGCTAAGATCGTCTAAAAAGAACTATATAATGGCAAGGACTCTCCATGAAGAGGGGATCGAGAAATCTAGAGAGAAACACTGTAGCAATCAGAAAACAAACTTGTAATCAAACCTAAGAGAAATATACCAGAACTGATCTCCTCGGACCGTGCCGAGGACGATTTTCTTTAGTTGAAATCAATCTATCTTTTTGTTCTTGTCATTTGAATCTACTTTATTTGTCACCTAACTCATTTTAGCCCAGTTTTCCAACCCACTTTCTATAAATTCATTGTTTTGGGTTTTTTGGGCTTGAGTCCATCCATCATTTGGGCTAGGGATCCAAATTTGGTCATTACAATAATGTTTGGTAAAAACTGTTAAAAATTGTTTTTTTTGAAAAAATTGAGGTTATGTTTGGTAATAGTTTTTGTTTTATATTTTCAAAAACTTGTTTTCGAGAATATAAAGAAAAAACAATTTTCTTGTATTTTTGAAATAAAAAACATGTTTAGTTAGTTGAAATTAAAAAGATAGTTTTTTGAATAAAAAAATAGAATATATTAAAATATGTTGTTATTAGGATTTGAACTCTAATGCTAACTCATTAAATAAGACAAATTCATTAAATTAAATGCGTTTTTCATTGACTTTTAAAAATTAAAAACTGAAATCAGTCTTTTGCATGTTTTTAGTTTCCTTCACAAATTGAGTTTTAAAAACAATTTCTGTTTTCTGTCTATTTTGGATTACCAAACAAGTTTTTTAGTTTCAAAAATAGAAAATTGTTTTTGAAAATAGAAAATAAGGGGAAAAAATAGTTACCAAACATATTCTGAGTGTTTAGTTAGCCATCATTTTCTTTATAGTTTGTTCTTCTTTCTTTTCTCTATTTCCATTCACAGACACACATGGACACACCCTTAATCTTCGGAAGTTAATAGATGGATATTATTTTATTTTCAGAATTAAAAAAGCTTATTTGAGGGTGAAGACATTTAAGAGAGTTCTCTCTATCTCTATGTCAGAGAGAAAGAGAGAGAGGCAAAGATGCCACTGGCATGTTCGAGAAGGTGTTAGGAAGTGATAACGACGTTTTAAGCGAGCATGAAGCAGTTAGATTTAGATAATTCCATCGAGCTATGAGGCATGGTGAGTTCAACAAAGAGTTTAGTCACGAACAACATTGATTTTCTAACGGTAATATGTCATACGTGTTCAATTATTATGTTTTTTTTGTGTGTTTTACCTTTAGAATAGAAGGGTAAAATTGAGTTTTTTTTTTTAAAAAAAAAAAAAATTGTGGACAACTTAGAAAAAGAGTGTTGTACCTTACCAACGGTAATATTTATGTTTTAACCAACGACGTTGTTACTTTTGATTTTTATTTAAATTATTAATGGATGGAAAAGACCATCCTTAAAAAATGGAAAAGATACTATCAAAAAAATGGAAAAGATCACATCAAAAAAAAAAAAAACAAAAAGGAAAAGATTTTTAACAACTCTCCTAAGTCCAAACTAATTTAATCGGCAACAGGTGTGGTGTAGTAATCATAACTTATTTATTCAAAATTTGAAATTTAATATTATTATTATTATTATTATTTTTAAAAAGGTAATGATAATGATGGCTCATTAATCATTCTGTTAACTGACATCACATTCACATCACTCACTCACCCCAGTCTTCCTCATTCCCCACCCAATCTCTTCGCACGTGTGAAGTGAGAGTGAGAGTCTGAGATTTCCACACGCGCACCCACACACATCCTCTCTGTCACATTGTACTGTAAATTCATAACTTAAGTCACAGTATCAATCAGAGACGTCAATTCTTTACGCCAAAATTTGATTATTATTTTAATTTGATAATAAAAGTGCAATTATCAAAATCTAAGGACAAATTAAAAGTCCGTTTATTTTAAATTAAAAACTTATTGTTTATTATTGAAAGTTTTGTAAATAAATGTAAAAGTTAGTTAAAATAGTACCGTGAGATCATAAATAGTACCAAAAAGTGTAGTAAGGCCTATAAATAGTAACAAAAATAAACTGAATAGTGAAATAATTTTTAGTTTTAACATGTAGCGTGCGTTTGGATTTGCTCAATCTGTGCGTCTGAATTTTTTTAGTAGGTCTTATAGGTATTGTTCACGGATACATAAAAGTCGGCAAAACACAGATTTTTAAGTAAATTTCGGTTCTATAATACTATTCACACTTTAAAAATTATTTTACTACAATATTTTCAATAATAAATTTTTAATTTTCAGCAATATTTAAATACACCCGTATCCAAACGGAGGCTAAAACTATTCAAATGCATAGAAATAGACAGAGCTTCGAATTTCTTGCAAATGATGGGTCCCAAAAGACACTTCCTCCCACTCCTCCTTCTCTTCTCCATATCCGCCTTCTTCCTCCTCTTCCTCCACTCCTATTTCTCCGGCTCTAACCCTAACCCTAACCCTAATTTTATCAATTCCCTCAAAAACCCTAACCCTAAGTCCCCCAATTTCACCTTCATCATCAAGGTCCTCGCATTCAACCGCCTCGATTCTCTCTCCCGCTGCCTCCGCTCCCTCGCCGCCGCCGACTACCTCTCCGATCCCGTCCACCTCCATATCCACATTGACCATTTCGCCTCCTCCAACAACGATTCTCTCCAACTGGACCGCAATTTGGGATCCTCGCATCGGATCTTGGAGTTCGTCGATGATTTCGAGTGGAGGTTCGGCGAAAAGCTAGTGCATTATCGGACCGGGAATGCCGGGTTGCAAGCGCAGTGGTTGGAGGCGTGGTGGCCGAGCTCCGATAACGAGTTCGCGTTCGTGGTCGAAGACGATTTGGAAGTGTCGCCGCTTTATTACAGGTTTCTTCGGAGCTTGATTGTGAATTTCTATTACAACGCTTCGAATTACAGTCCGTACATCTTTGGAGCTTCGTTGCAGCGACCTAGGTTCGTTCCAGGTACCGCTTGTTACTTGCTTGGACATAATAATAGATTTACAGAGATCTTAATGTGAATGATTTGTTCAAACACATTGAAATTTATATTGAATTATGAGTCTGAAAATTATGAGTCCAACAAAATGTGACAGAGAAAGTGTTTTGATTTTCTTCAAATAGAATAGAAGAACCTTAACTCGTTAACTGGAAGGTTAGAAAAAGATTCTAAATATATGTTGTTATTGTAAACTGTGTTTTGAAAAGTTGAATTGTGAGAAAGTATTTATGTTCGCTTTACCTGGAAACCTGTTTAATGGCGTTTATTTGATTGAACGATGACATTGTAGTTTAGCTTCAATAGCCCATTACAATTCACAAGGAACTCTCCTGATACCTGATCTTATCATACAAGGAGACTTGATTGAGAGGTGGTCATCAAAAGTTCATTGTCAAGTACAAGAATTCTGTGCAATTCCACTGTGTACTTTCCTCCCAATGGCCACAGAATTGTGATTATTCCTATCACGTTCGTGACATTATAATCAATCAAGCAACAAAATAGCCACCAGAGTTGTCAGTTTTCATTGTTTGTGCCTCATTGTTTGTTTTGATTGTGAACAGTCTATCCGTGATATAAAGTCTTTCTTTTTCCATACTCTCCTTGATTGGAGTTTAGTTTTGCCATCTTGTTTTTCTTTGTCCCTCCCTGATATTATTGATCATTGTAATTTGGGTTCTTGATCTTTGCCACTGTAGTACATTTCCTGTGTACTTGGTTGGATTTTTATTCTTAGTAAAATTACTTACCTTATTTATCCAAAAAAAAAGCCACCAGAGTTGTCAGTTTTCATTGTTTAATTGTTGAAAAAAAGGTTGAAATGAGAGTACATAATGATTTAAAATTTCAGCAAGTAACTTTATGTATGACATGCCTATTGCAATATGTGTCATTCCTTTGCCTGTTTAAACTAGCCTTGTTACTTTCAATTTAAGTCAATGTGCTGGTTGACTCTTTTTTTATTTATTTTTTATTTTTTATTTATAATCATGCAAAAGGACTATTATATCTATGTTTGCTCCCTATTGTATTTTCATGAATAACTATTATGCCAGTGACCCTTGTTACACATTTGCCTAGACCCAACTTTTGGTTAGTTAGTTTTCATCCCTTTATGATTTCCTCTTGAGTTACTTATTGAAAAAAAAAAAAAGATTTCCTCTGAGTTAATTGGTTGCTGGCTACAGGTAAACATGGAAACAAAATAAAATTAGATGACAATGCACGACTTTTCTTGTACCAGTTGGTTGGCACTTGGGGCCAGCTTCTCTTTCCCAAACCTTGGAAAGAGTTCAGGTTGTGGTATGACATACACAAGACAAAAGGCATTAAGCCATTTCTTGAGGGGATGGTAATCAAATTTAAATGTCACTCATATTTTGTTGACTTTTATCTTTCTTGGAAAGCTTTTAGTATTAAAAACATCTTGATTAAATTTTAAAATTTTTGTGCAGGTGACAACAGGATGGTACAAGAAGATGGGAGAGAGAATATGGACTCCTTGGTTTATTAAATTTATTCATTCACGCGGTTATTTTAATATCTACACCAATTTTTTACGTGAGAGAGCGCTTAGTGTCTCTCACAGGGACGCTGGTGTTAACTATGGAAAAACAGCTGGTCCTGATTCTCATTTATTGGATGAAAGTTCTCTTGATTTCAATTTTTTGGAAATGCAACCCTTGAGTAATCTGAAATGGTATGATTTCTGTTTCAAAGAAGTACTTCCTGGAAGAGTTGTAACATGCGATGCTGAACTTGGGTCTGTTCTTTATGGCGTGCAGAATCAGAAGTCCATTATTTTGGTAAGCCTCTTTGGGGTATCAAAGCCGGTCACTAGGAACTTGCTATGTCATTTTGAGAGGCTAAACATTTGGAACTATATATTTATGGGCCCTGAATCTGACTTCTTGCTCGATCTATCAAGAAGGGGACATCCAGTGATTAATGCTGACAAGTTTGTCAATAGTGTCAGAGCTTACAAATCAATGACATCTCAAGATTCTAATGCAGAGCTGATTAAGGAGATTTTAATGAAGGCCTATGTCATCAAGAAGTGCTTGGAGTATAGGTATAATTCTTGGATGGTGGATGGGAACATACTTTTCACCAGTAGTGACCTATTTCTTGAAACCGTTGATCCCACTGTTGATTTCTATGTTGGGAAAAGATTGGAACTTATGCATGTCAGAAGCTCATCTTCTGCTGAGAAATTCTGGACTGGTGCTTTAATGTCCAAGGTTGCTGAGATGGTGGACTCTTTGATGAGGAAAGCTTCAATATCAAGAGATGGCATGAATTTTGTGTATGTAGCGGCAAACTTATTGGAACAGAAGGGTGTGAGGATTAAAAGGGTTGATGAGACAAGCCTTGGCCTGAATATTGATACCAATAATGTTAGTCAATCTTCTTTAGGGGGTGGAAAGAAGATGGTTTTTTGGTCTAGTGAGGTAGTTCTAGATTTAATTCAGAAGCGGCTTCAAGAGTTGGGTATGTGGATTGTGGATAGTGACCTTTCGTGCATAGCTATTGTTTGTCACAAGTCATAGCACATGTAGC
The DNA here is from genome assembly GCA_030021035.2 of Notholithocarpus densiflorus. NCBI lineage: Eukaryota > Viridiplantae > Streptophyta > Magnoliopsida > Fagales > Fagaceae > Notholithocarpus > Notholithocarpus densiflorus. The sequence continues at coordinate 157,149 of JARYZH020000082.1, read as the reverse complement.
AGCAATTAAATTTGAATCTTTGTATTTTATCTGTAAAAATTTTGCTCATATTCTTTAATGCCATTTTATCTTAGATGTAAACCAAATCAAGTCTGGCAAATTTTGGAACATTGGCACTCTTCAAATTATTTGCTTTGACCTTTACTGTTTTGTAATGGAGCCATGCTTCCAGGCCAACTTGGACAACGAAGGGTAGATATGGTTCATAAGGACTACACTAACAATGTATTTGGATGGGGGAGATCTGAGAGGAGTATAGAGGAATGTGGGGGTATATATGTCCCTCTGTTAGGATACCCCTTTTTTCAATTCCCCAAATCAGTGGGAGGGATTCTGAGTTTTGTAGACCTTTTTTTTATTTTTATTGTTTCCCTCAATGTTTTCTCAAAATTACAATTTTATTCTAAACCTAACCAGATCAAATATCCTCTCAAACTCAAACCAAGTTCTCTTGTAAAGGTAAACATGCTCAGCTCAGAGGTGCCACTGAGTCCTCTTGCACAACGTCAAAAGATCAAGCTCCACAACCTTCAGGTTCTCTCTCTCTCTCTCTCTCTCTCTCATGTTTTCGATGCTAGCTGGATTCACTCTTTTTTTGTCCCCCCCCCCTTTTTTTTGTAGATTTGATCAGTTTAATGCAAAAAATTTCAAATTTGGGCTGATTTTAGATCAGAATATTGTGTGAAAAAAAATGTCATGTTATGAAAGTCATTGGTTTAAACCCTTATTTAAAGTCCATGTGTTCAAACACTTCAGGGTTAAGGCTGTGGCAAGTTTCCCTTTGTCTACAGTTGTGTCACTAGATACCTTTCTCAGCCTTTTGGCTAAGATCGAGATTTGTCAGTTGTCACTAATTTTGTGTATACAACATGAACCTCAACATTACATTTTATTGAAAAAGTGTAAAATTCGGAATGAGTTCCTTATAGTGGTTGTGAATCTTTTGATCTCATTTCTCTTTCTATTTTTGTTGAAGAAAAACAAGGGCCATCTTATATTGCTCTCAATTGGCATGTTATCTTACTCAAACCTTTTTGACTTCTCTTGGGAAGAACATCATTCTTGCTTACTACCCCTTGATGTTAAACTTTGGATGTAGAACACTGGATATGAACATAATTAGCTTCTCAGTTGAGGTCACTGTTTGATTCATTCTTATAACATCAGCTTAATTTTAAAATTTTTTGTTGAAGGTGATATGCATTTCCTTTTATTTTTTGCATGATGCCAAACCTTTGTCAATGTGTGGGTGGACGCCAAATTGGGACATGTTATGCTCTTGTTCACAGAACCTGCTTAACGAGTTCAGTTCACGTATAATCTTAGAATAGTGTCTGATATAGTGTCTATGATATAATTTGTGTTATACTTATATGCATTGTTGACACCAGAACCTTTTACCTTGCCAAAGAAGAATCATGATAATAAAAAAAATCCAGTTTCTACCTCAGGTTCATGCAAGATGCAACTGGATCTAACAATCTGTATTGCCAGTAAATCTGTGAATAGTAATCCCTTTATGCAGTCTGCAGATGTATCTTCTTGGTGATATTTCATCTCTGTAGGTGAGGAACAAAGTCTGTGCATATCTAGATGTTTTTTCTTTTTTGGTAAACTGTGTCTAGATGTTTCTACCTTAGTTTCAAAGTATCACTTTGAATCGCATTATGATGATACCAATCCAAGAACAAATGCTTTAGGCCCCTCCCTACATCCAAAAATGACTTGCTCTTTTCCAAGAAAAATAGTGGAAGATCTTGACAAGGAAAATTATTAAATATTTACGGAGTATGGTGATGTAGTGCTCCCTCCTCTTACATTTATGGGAGTATCTATTAATTATTCCCTCAACAGCACTAGGGGTCTCCGCAAACAATCTTGACAGGCACATATGCCAGTGGAGTCTTGAGAGAACACACATGCCAGTAGCCCGGTGGCAATTTTTTAAAAAAGAAAAGAAAATTAAAATATTCAGAATACAGAGTGAACAGAGTTTTTAATGGAATTGTATTTGTGTGTTAATTTGTGTTTTGTTTTGATTGATATATATATATATATATATATATATATTTATATATATATGACGCTGTTTCATTGGAGGATCTAGGACCTGTTTGGTAATGTTGTTTGAACAGCAGTTTTCGTTGTTTAAACAATACAACACGTATTTTCATAATGTTTTTTTATTCACACGTATTTTCATAACACTTAAACAACATTACTAAAAATCTCTTATCAAACGGGCTTTAAAGTTCTAAACAATAGATCTTACACGGAATCCTAATGAATTTTTTCCGGGGGAGAAAAAAAGGGATTTTGGACCAAGCCCAGCCCAAATGGGTTGCACATTTTTGGGCACAACACAGGCCACTCTGAATGTTTTGGGTTTCACCAATTTGTATCTAGTCATTACAAATTTCTTAGTAAGGACTTTCACAGGCGAGCGTGGATGTGTGGGCTAAAGTTGCCGAAGCCCTGCTAAAAAAAATTCAAATAACAAATTTTATCCTTAAAGTTTGAATTAATATTGATTTTGTCCTCTAAAATTTTAAAATCATGATCCACATCCCTAACGTTAAGTAATATTTAGATTTTCTTTTGTTAATCTCCATTATTAAGGTGGCAGTTAAGTGTCATTTAAGTTTGTAATCTCCATAATTGATCAAATTATACATGACATGTTTATAAATTCACATCACCTTTTTTTTTTAGGGGAATGCACTTCACTAAATAGAAAATATCAAAATCTAACCCAAAAAAAAGAGAGAAGTAAAAAAATTAATATATATATATATATATATATATATTATCTCTTCTCTTTCCTCTCATCAACATGATCCAGTCCGCTCTCTCTCCCTCTCTTCTCCAATTTGGTATCATATTTTTGAGTAAAAAGATAGAGCATGTGGTATCCTATTTCATTGTAACGACAAATACTAAGTCTAAAGAGATAACACTTTATTTATTTATTTATTATTTACTAACGTACGAAAAATACTAAGTCTAAAGAGATAACACTTTATTTATTTATTATTTACTAACGTGAGAAATTGTGATTGGTATGCAATAAAAGTGATGTTAGTGGTGGTTTCATGTAAAAGTAATGTTACACAAATCATAATCTATCACCTCAACAATTATGAAATTTGTTATGTTTGTAGCACTGTTAAAAAAAAAAAACCATCAATGTAAAGCAACCAATCAAAGGTTCTGCTAACATGGTTCAAGAGAGCAAAAGATATCATTCAAAAACTGATTTATTTTATATTTTTTAAGTGGGGAGAGAAGATTTGAATCATGAACATCTTCATCAAACACTAAGAATACACCTAAAGGATCATTGGTCACTCTAAAACTTATTTATGTTTTCATGGTATGTTTATGATGATGTATCAACAAATATTAACAATAACAAAATCTTTAAATCAATCACCTAAGAAAAAATATTCCTTAAAAAGTAAGTCTACGACTCTTATGAGCCACAAGCAATGATTTCTCCCTCTCTCTTTTTTTATAATTTGATAGTTACAACAATGGGAGAGGGGGAAGAGAGGGGGAGGGGGGGTTTGAACCTTCGGCATCTCATTGAAAAATATAAGAAAGTGCCAACTGAGTTATAAAACTCTTGGGCATTAACAATGTTCCTCTCTTTTCCACAAATTTCAGAAAATTATAGAATGAGATTCTTATTGTCTGAAGACATTATTAAGGCATAGTTCTCATTATTCAAATTACTACATAATTTCTAAGCTTTTTTTTTTTTTTGATAACCATAATCTCTAAGCTTTGAATATTCATAACTGTAGATTTCAATTAGTTCAATTGGTAAATTCTCTTGTGATCAAATAAGAGACTTTAGATTGAATCTTACACCAAAAAAGAATCCATTAATATCTTGGACAGATAATAAAGACAAATCATCATGGAGCATATATGATATAAGTTTAAAAGTTATTAGTTAAGATTAAAAAACTAAAGTTGAGATGACTGATGATAGATTATGATTTAATCTTATTCAGATGATTTAATCTTACTCAGTTATGCACAACTAAATAAGATTATATTTCCTATTAAAAAAAAAAAGATTATATTCCATTAATTTAATCTTGGACTGAAGTTGTGGTGTTTGTGTTATATAGAAATGTGTATAACTGAATGAGATTAAATTACGCCCAGTCATCTATTCTATATATATCTAAAAGCTGAGATGTACCATTTAATGTTGCTATGCTCCTGTTGAGCCACATCATCAGCCACATCATACTCTTTTTCTTTTTAAATCATTTATCTCTTTATGATTTTTTAATTTTTTTTATCTATATATATATATTTAGAAGCTGAGACGTAGCATTTAATGTTGCTATGCTCCTGTTGAGCCACCTCATCAGCCACATCATACTCTTTTTCTTTTTCTTTTTCTTTTTAAATCATTTATCTCTTTATGATTTTTTAATTTTTTTATATAAAATAATTAAATACAAATCATGGACAAACATTATTATTCATTATATACAAATATTTGACCATTCAGCTACCTAAATTGATTTCAACCTTTTGTTTTCTTCTTTCTAATTTCAAGTAATTTTTAAATTTGAATAATTCATTATCCTTTTAGTGGATAAAATTAACATTTCAAGTGTCCCTTCATTTATCTACCATTATAGTGTTTCCTCTTTCAAAATTTCAATTTTTCACAACCTTATCTCTCTCTCTCACTCATACATTGATTATCTATTTAAGTTTTATAATGTTATATATATACCAATACACATTTTAGATACAACCACCCATCATTTACAACAAAAAATTTAGCACAATACTAATTGTTCTCCATATTTTTCAATCAAGTTTTAGTTTTCACTATTTTGAGAAGACATTAATTATATTTGTCTGAAACTTTCAAAGTTATGGCAACAATTGGAAGACCATTGAGGTAAACAAAACGCACAATAAAAAATGATCTTTTTTTTGTTTTTTTTGTTTTTTTAGTATTCTTGCATTTTCTAAAGTGATTCTGTTGTTTTCCTTTCCAATTTTTTCAATGATATTGATTTTTGTTATTTTTCATTGACTTAGAATTGTTAATGCAGTTTTATTTGGCCTATCATTGTTGTGGAAATTCCTAACGTTGATATGAAACATATTGATAATGAACATTTTTTGTGCTTATTTGTAGAGTGTCAAAAAGTCAAAAACTATTCAGTGTAGTAATTTTGTTATTATTGCATCCCATGTGTTTGGTAAAATTTCTAAAAGAAATTTTATGCGTATTTCTCAAATCTGTTTGTGATTTTTATTTTGTTCATTCTACTACAAATAATAGGCATCTCCACCATTAAATTTTTAGCTAATTTAAGCTTTCTTGGTAATCTTTTACTTTATTTAGTTGATCATCTTTAAGGAAAAAGCCAAAAGGTGAATAAGACAAAATATAATTTACTCTAGAGCATCATTATGCTATTAATGTTTTTATGTATAGATACTTAAGGAACTTGATTAATTCTTTCTTAGAATTCTTATTATCCTTACGTCTAGCCTCTTAGATTAATTTTTGGGGATTCAAGTGATAGCCTAGCAACATTCTTTATGGTGTCCCCTATTTGTGGTTCAAACCCCCATCCCCCCTCCACCACCATCTACATATGTTTCTCTCTCTCTCTCTACATATATATATATATATATATATAATCGGCTATTCAAATTAAGAATTCTCATGTGTTACTCTTTAAAGATTTTTATTAGATGTATAGATGACACTTTTGGTTTATGAAACATGATCAACAAAACGTGATTTTTATATAATTATATCTAGACTATACTGTAATGTCATGATGGGTGGATTGTTCTTATTTTACTATAGAATCTAAGTAATCATGTGGTTTATGAATTTGAAGAGTTATATATTGCGGGATTTGTTCATATGTTCATATGATGAAATAAAATTTGCTCTTTGCTTTTTATTTTATTTTATATTTCCACTTTATGATATATGATTTATTGAATATGTTCTATTGCACAGTTATCTTTATATACTTTTTCACTTAGTTTCAATTGTATGGAAGAAAGAGATGTGGAATTATGTTTTGGAGAAAAATATATCAATAAGTGTTGAATCGCATACATCTGTATAGTAATAAACAAAGTATACATGGTTAGAACTTAGTCTAACAGTTCTCACACTGAAAATTTTTTTTTATTAAAAAAATATTGCATTGTATTTTTATACATATCTCACTATATGTAATACCCAACTACAAAATATATTTAATGTGTTAGTTGTACACCACAAAAAAAACTTATAATATTGTAGACGACTAAATTTCTAGTTCGAAATAAATCAAACAAGTAAAATAGTTTCACAAATGCGAATTTGTATTGATGATTGTGTGGTACAATTCTCTGTAATTACAAAAGAGTGATCCTCTGATTCGATCTCCTTAAAAGACTTGTTGATTGGATTTGTAGTAATGTGATTTTGACTTGAACACAAAATATCCTTCAATTTGGCTGAGGAATGGATCGAAGACCTTTGAAATGGAATTACAATGAATCTCTGGCTATGAGCTTGTTAGAAATCCTTTGTTCTTCACGTTCTTCGTGTTCTTCGTATGTTCTTCGTCTTCGAAGGTTTGTGGTGGAAGTTCTTCGAGGCTTTAGAAGCTTGGATCCGTAGAGCTTCACTGATTTGTGATTTGTTGATGTTTTCGGACGCTTTTGGCTTGATTCCCGCAAACTTTTGGATCTAGGCAGATAGTTTGGATGATTCTGCTTTGAATGTTCTTCGTATTTGAAGGTTTGTGGTGGAAGTTCTTCGGGGCTTTAGAAGCTTGGATCCGTTGAGCTTCACCAATTTATGGTTGCTGGAGTTTCTGGAGGCTTTTGAGCTTGATTCCCGCAAACTTTTGGATCTAGGCAGATAATTTTGATGATTCTGCTTCGAGTGTTCTTTGGTTTTGAGGTAGAAGTTCTTGAAGGCTTTGAGGCTTGATTCCTGCAGAGCTTCTATACTTCTGATGCTTCTGAATCTTCTCTGATGTTGCTTGTGCTTCAGATGGCTTTTGTGTGTGTTCTCTGAAATGTCTTAGGAAGGCTTCTATTTATAGGAGTTTGGGGGTGGGTGAGCGACACGTGGCGGAGTCTGATTGGTGACACATGTCACAGCCTGATTGGTCTGCCTATGTCATCGCTTACACGCGCTGGATTGCTTGTGTCATCGCTTACACGCGCTGGACTGCTTGTGTCATCGCTTACATGCGCTGGACTGCTTGTGTCATCGCTTACACGTGCGAGACTGCTTGTGTCATCGCTTACATGCGCTGATGCGTGATTGGTTTTTGCATGACACTTGGCAAATTTTCATTGGCTTCTGAGTAGTGATAGTAAAACCTAGCGGCAATATGTGGCACTTTGTAATTAGCTGTATTTTATGGACTTGGTAGTGTGACGTGTCAGCTTGTGATAGGTCGGGAATTTTCCCTCTCTACAAATATAAAACATAATTTCAAATAACACATATTGACTTTTAAAAATATACAATCTAATATATTAATTCTATAATTATCTAATAAAACATATTTATATCAAATTTTCCCGCGCATCGCGTGGGTCTGCAACTAGTTATATGAATAGTCAAGTACAAAAAAAAAAAATACAAACACCACAACTTCAGTCGAAATATAAATATCAAATTCCAAGCAAAAAAAAAAAGAAAAAGAAAAAAAAGAAGCAAGTTATGAAACTGGGATTTTTAATCCACAGTCCAAGATCCCGCTCACTAAGCTCCGGTGTCATTTTACTCATTCTAAAACCACCTGTACAAACTCATGGAGTGCCTAAAAATTTTCCCATGGAGTGTATAAATTACATAGAGATGAGTGTGGAAACTAGCAGTAATATTGTGGAGAATAAACCTCCAATTAGACTAGTACCCCAAATATATGTCAAAAGCGAAAACAATCTATAGATACCTTTAGCCGTATCTCTTTCTCTCCTACTCGTAGATTAGGCAATTTTATAGCTCATAACATAGCTAAACATGTGAGACATGTTATTGGTTTTACAGTGTGAATGGAGGAAATTCCTCCACACCTTCATCATGTTCTTATCGCCGATTATGGCTGAGTTTTTATTTTTTATTTTTTATTTTTTTAAAAATGTAATTTTGAGATATTTCTTCTCAATATATATATATATATATGTCAAAATTGGGAAAAAAATATTTTACCTTATTATAATAATAATAATTCAATAAGCACTTCTGATATAACATGGGTGTGCCAATTTTATTCAGAAAAAAAAAAAAAAAAAAGCTCATCAATTTAACCTATAGATAACATCACAAAGCTTATTTATCGATGATTTAACCTTGAGTCGTGTTGTTGCCTCCCCTATTCTTAATGCGCTTTTCAAAACATTTAACTAAGCAATTTGCTAAATGAAGTCTTGAATCTTTGCATTTTTTGAGGCAAGTGTTTAGGCACTCTTTAGTCTTTACCAATCTTATATGTTTCAACTTCTTCTTTACTTCTAAGATGTTTATTACGATTTTCAGACAAGCACTTGAAAAAACTCATAGTAATACACTCATGAAATTCGACACTATTAGGTTTAAACCATTTACAACCTTCAAGTTTAACATCAAGGCAATTGTATAATGGGCGACGAGCAGCATCATGAAGTTGATAGGGATAAGGAAAGTGGATGGGAAGCGAAAGATGGAGAGTGGGAGACATAAGGTCATTAGCTTTTACTTTGAATAGTATGAGGATAGCCAACTCCATTATTGCTATCGTAAGTTTTCTAATATATTCTCTAGTCATCGAAATTCTCTATAGATTTTTTTTTTAAAAATTATTGGTCACAGGTAAATAGTTTGACACCATTGAAATGAATATAATTTAGTTTTTATATTGCTTGCCCTTTAAAAAATTAATTAAAATAAAAGTAGTTTAAGAATCAAGATTTTGGAAATATTATAAATTTTCAAGTACCTAACTTTTGGTTCAAAGCAATGTCTTTTGGCTAAAGATCATGAGACTTTTTACGTCATTAATAAGTAATTTTAGCTCAGATATACTCATATACATGTAAGTATTATGATTTAAGTTAACTTAACAATGATATATGGAATAAATTATTTGAAATATATTACATCAAAGTCACATTATACTAGATTGGAATAGCCATTTTAAGTTTTTCAAAATAAATTATTTTAAAAAGTAATAAGCGTGTCATGATCGAGAGTGCAAGTCATCATACTATTCTTTTTCTTTTTCTTCTTTTTTTGTGAATATTTATTTTTCAAGGCATTATTGTAAAAGGGAACTCTTCGACCCAAAAAGTGAAATATATCTCTCTCTCTCTTAAAAGCCACCCTCTCAAATTTTTTTAATTTCTTAAAAGCTATGAAGAGAAATTTAAAACGAAATTTAGTGACATCAATAAAAGAAAATGTGAAAAAGAAAGGAGGTGAAGACAATTGTTTGTAGTTACTAGTTACCTCCTCTAACATACTACCTTATTTACTTATCTTACTACTGATTACAAAATCAAAACTTTAAAATGGTAAAAGAATATAAAATAAAAGCATGTGACATCAACACCTTCTTGAAACAGACAATAATGCTAGTACTACACACTTTTACATACTTTGTCATAACTGTCATATATGGTAGACTGTGAATGGTGGAGAAAAAAATGACGAGTCTATGAAATAATGATAGAAAATTAATCACAATATGTCATATAAGACAGTTGCAACAAAGTGTATATGAAAGAATATGGTAGTAGCATTATTAACGTAGCTAAGGCTATTTTAGAGGGTAATTCACTAACAGTTATTAAAAGCCCTAAACAACCCCTATTGTTTTATTGACTGGGAAATTAAGCTCACTGTCTCAGACACATGATCCATATTCCATACTATCATTATTCATATCCTTGGCGGTGAAAAAATCCACTGGTCAGCTAATTGTGTATTTGTGCTGCACATAATCTTGCTTATTGGGCTTATCTAATCTTTTCAGCCCCATTGATGTAAGCTCTCTCAAGGCCCATTTTTCTCTTATCGTGGCTCAGGGAAAGAAAATGTGGCCACTGGATTAATCTCAAATCAACTACATATTTATATCAAACTAATACAAAGAGGGAAAAACATAGGAAATGTTACATCTCTCTTTTATATTAGAAAAAGGAACAATCATTATGGTGAAAATTAAAAAAAAAAAAAAAAAACGATATTTTAGATTAGCCATTTATCACATGGTTTTGAGTCTTTTACTGCTAGCATTTAACACAAAATTTATTTGTTAAAAAATTAAATATCTGTTTACTTGTTCTTGCTTAGTAGCATTGTTACCATCATCAAATCATACAGAACATACCAAAACCATCATCGTTTCTAAACACATTCTCATTCAGTAAACCTTTGAGGTTTGCAATGGGCTATGCCACCTCAATCAATTGAGGGAAGTCCTATTTGTGATGTGAAACATAAAAACATAACTGCAGAATTACCAACCAACAGTTCTAAACAACTTGGTGGAAGTGGAACATTACAACATCATCTGAAGGTCTTGCAATTTCAACTTAAGCCCATTGTTCAAATGTAATCTTGAAGATGAAATGCCAGTATGTACTCCAATAACAAAAGCTATAAGGAACAAGTACCTCAATCTCCAATTTTGTATAAGCTATGATGAAGAAAATAGTTTCTTGTAAACATTTGTAAAATGACTACAGTTTTTATATCTTTTGGCTAAAGAAAAAAGAAAAAGAAGAGTAAAAAGGAATCGTACAATGAGGGCGAACAATTTGCGAGGATTTTATATCTGATATCTTTTTACACTAAGACTTGGTTGTTGTTATTGTTATATCTTATATATTCCTTTTCATTTGCTCTCTCACCTTATTATACAAATTTAATGACAAATATTTGTTTGGATGAAAAAGCAAGATTTTATTCAACATTAATAATCCTACACTAACGAGCAACCACACAACTTGCAACGAGGTGCAAACAAACAAACAAAACCTCTGCTTAACAAAAATAGAACAACACTAAGACAATAAAAAATAAGCCTTACTATTTACCATACTACACCAGAAACAATAATCTGAAATAATTGTAAAGGGATCCCCACAAACAACATGACACCCTGTTTTAAACGGTGTCCTTAACCATAGTTTTAGTTGCTAGTCTGCCTCTTACATTTGAATTGAAAACCTTTATAAAGCTAGGATTTTATTATTTGACCATAGACTGCATGCATAACTTGTAAGACACTTGAAATTTATACCTTTTGTCTTCCTTGTTGACTACGGTGATTTGGAGGTTTTACAGGTACGCAATACTCAGTTAGATATAGGATTGCCACTGTTACAAAGAAGGCAACCGCATATCCAATCACCATTCCTTCCCATGAGAACCATGTTTCTTTTCTCTCAACCTCTGGTGGTTTTGTTGAAGATGAGTCTTTTGGACATAACACTTGAATTTGCATTCCACACAATCCACTATTGTTGGCATAAAATTTTGGATTATTCATTGTATCCATCTGGCTACCAATTGGAATCTTACCCGTGAGCTTGTTGTTACTCACATCTAAAATAGTCAGTTGTAGCAACATTGCTAGTGATTGTGGAATTGAACCTGATAGATTGTTACGTGACAAGTCCAAACCCTCCAGATTTTTTAAATCACCAATACTTGCTGGTATTCTCCCATAAAAATTGTTAAGTGAGACATTGAGAAGTTTCAGAGCCTTCAGCCTTCCTAATGAAGTTGGAATTTTACCAGAAAGTTGGTTCATTGACAAGTCTAACAAAGAGTAGTTCTTGAGGTTGTGAAATGATAGACCTTGTTTTGACTTCTTCCAGTTCACAATCATATCATTAATATTGGTGCCAATGGTGTAATAATTTGTTCCAAAACCATTAAAATACGAAAATACATCGGGTGTTTCAATCATACCAGCAAGATTTCCAAACTCTTTAGGGATTTCTCCAACAAGAAGGTTGCTTGAGAGATCAAGAATTTGGAGGCTGGTAAGATTGGAAATACAAATAGGGATTGAACCTTGGAGAGAGTTGTTTCGAAAAATTAGAATATGAAGGGTGGAGATTTGGCAGATAAAGAAAGGCAATTCACCTTTGATTTTGTTGTCATGGATGTCTAGGTATTCAAGCTTGCTCATATTAGTCAAGTTTCTAGACAATCTACCAGAAAACTTATTTTTTCCCAAAGCTAGAATTATAGTTTCTTGGGAAAAATTGGTTGGAATTTCACCTGAGAATTCATTTGAAGAAAAATCAATGATTTGGAGTTGTACGTTGGAACTAAAATCTGGTAAAGTGTTGCCAGAAAATTTGTTGTTTGACAGGTCCAACAAATAGAGGCCATAAATCTTGGAGATGGATTCAGGAACCTTCCCTGAAAAATTATTTCTAGCCAACGTAAGAATCCCAAGTGTAGTGGCATTACCAATGTTGTTTGGAAGTTCTCCATAAAAGTTGTTTCGGGACAAGGAAAGAGCATATAACTTTTGAGAGTTGAAGAGGCGAGGTGGGAGAGAACCTGTAAGATTGTTATCTGACAAAATTATAGTTCCAACCTCCATTTCAGCAAGCCATTGTGGGAACATTCCTTCTAGCTGGTTCTCACTCAAGGTCCAGAATTTCAAGTGTCTTCTGTGTAGAATCAGCGGAATTTCTTCCTGTAGACCACAAGACCTCATGAACAACTCAGATAGTGTAAACTTTGGCACTATCTTTGCATTGTTATTCCAAGTGAATTATTTCCTCCAAGAAGAAGGTATTAAGCCCTTGATATTGAACAACTTAGATGGAATATCTCCAAGAGCAAGTTGCTTTCAGATGAAGTATTTCAATTTCGTCAAATTCTGTATGGTTGATGGGATTGTACCCGTGAGCTTGTTGCAATTCAAGTCCAAATTGGTCATGTTGGCTAGATTGCCAATATCAATAGGAATTTCCATTGACAATGAATTGTAACTCAAATCATTGTTTTCAATTCCTTTAAATTCAGAATTGAAGATGGAATTTCCCAAATAATTCGTTGCTGCGAAAGAATCAAATGCTGCAACTTTGTCTTATTCCCTATCTCCTTAAGGATATTTCCCTGAAATGGTGAACTTATATCAACATATTGAAGATGCTTCAAGTGAAAAGCTGAGAAGAATGGAGCCATTGAAGTCATTATTCCACAAATCAAGATGAACCAATTCTGTCAGATTGACGGCGTCACCTGGCATTCTCCTTGTATTTGATTCCAGGACATGACAAGGTGCGTCAAGCTTCTAATGCTGAAGGCAGTGTCAAGATGGTGGAAGACAGCATATGGGCTCCTTCGACCAAGACAAGGTCCTCAGATATAGAGCAACCACATTCCTTGAATCAAAGCTGAGAACTACAATTGACCATGTCCCAGTAGCAAAGCAATCTGAGCTGGAATTCCATGATTCTAACAAAGCAAGAGGGCTTTTGGTGAAAAGTAGTAGCATTGATGAGAGGCTTTAAATTGAAGAAGGGCTTGTTTTTGATGTTCAGGACAAAGAGAGAGAAGGAAGTGTGAGATAGAGAAGTCAAGTAGTAGTTGTAGTAGTAGGCTGAGTTTGCCATTGTTGGTATTTCTTCTTTGTTGGGAGGAGGTGGGCTGTTGTGGGATAAATATAATAGAGGTTCAGTTGGTGCACTGCTGAGAGTACTGATCACGGCCATGGTCTTGAAGTTTCTTAGAACGAGGTGGGAAAGAATACTGGGCACCGGTACACTTTTAACATGTTAAGGGAGAAACGTGATTCACAGAAGCATAGTCATACTGGCGTCTCCCTTGAAACAAGCCAGCTTATTGACTTATTCTTGATGTGACTCATGTCTCCTATTTCAAACAAAATTGAGAGACTTGGATGAGGCGGCAAGTTTACAGCTAGCATACATAACGCACCTTGTCCTTGTCTTGAAAATTTTGCAAGAAGACTACCGTAGCCAGCAAGCCAGACAGAAAAAGCAGACAGAAACAAGGGTGGGACTATGGGAGGTTTTCTCTGAGTTGGACCATTATTGTTCTCTTTGTTGGATGGTTATGAAAACTTGGGAGAGAGAATGATTAAAAGGGTTTTGTTCATGCAGTACCACCAATCACGATGTACACAGTCTTAAGTCATTGAGTACATAAAGTAGTTTTGGAAAGGCGGTACTGGCTTTCTTTCACTCAGTGTGTTTTACTAATATAAAGTGTGAAAGAGTTTCTCCCCCTTTTGGAAAATCTATGGGAAGAGTAAAGACCTCTTCCGGTGTAGATGAAGATTGACAAACACTATTCTCATATATATATATATATATATATTTTTAAATTGCTGACGTCTCTTTTATTGACCAGCACTACTTTTCAAAACGATTAAAACCCAGGTCTGAATCGTCTGATCGGTTCCTTGTACCCACTTCTGCCGCCTTCTTTTTCCTTCTTCTTCTTCTTCTTCTCCCCTCTCTACAGCTTCAGCAGAAAGGGTATTAAGACACGTGTCTAGAGATTGAGTGGTGGTACATGATGTGGGACAGGAAGTTTGAGACACAGGATGCGAGTTCATGTACAAGCCTTGTTCTTGTTTTATAGTTGAGAAACAGTAACAACTACCTGCAACTAACTCCAGTAAACTAAGAGATAAATACACAAGTGGACGACTTGTAGATTTAACCGAGAAGATAAGATGCAATATTAAATACGATGTCATATAGCAGCATGAACCAAGATAAAGCTTGTATGCTTTATATCATGCATTATCAGAAGTTTTTCTTGTTGATCAGTTCTGATCTATGAGAGAAATATAATGTCTGGCATTCTAAGCTTGAACATGCTCTAAGTTTCTTGCTATGCAGGTCACTCTAAGTTAGTGGAATCGGAGAACTATCCTTCCTGGTAATCTTCTGATAAACATTTGTAAGTTACTATTTTGGGTAAGAAAGGCCCATGTAACAGAATAAGTGCTGCAAGTGATGCCTTCCTAAAAGATATTCCTTGTTCAACCCATTCACAAAATGAAAGTACCAAACGTTTTAATAACCGCTTTTTCTTAACCTCTGAAATTCAACTTCGCTTGAACATATATCATTTGCTCTCCTCTCACATCAAAGAAAGATATTCACGTGCCTCAATAATAAGATCGTCGTCCAAAGCCAGGTATTGTTTGTACCATTTCAAACAGTTCATCAAAAAGCACACGATCTTATTATTTTTCATCAATGCATCGGCTATTCTACCAGCCATGTCCTGCAGCCATGGCACTCATCATTTTCAACATCACATCACTTGAACGTCTCCTCTTCAGCAGTCGTTTGGAATGAGATGACTGAAGAAGGCCTTGTCTGCTGAGATGAACGTCTCCTTTTATTGTTAGTAATTACACGCACGCACTATTGGGTCTTTGAACCCACCACCTTATCCTACACCTTGCTCTTTGGCAGGCCACCATCTGAAACAGTCATCTGTTCAGAGAAGATAATAGGATATTTTCAGGGACTTTCAGATTGATGATACACTTTTTTTTTTTTTGGGGTAATTATACACGCACAGGTACGTCTTTAACCCACAACCTTATCTTGCATCTTGCTGTTACACGGGAAGTAGGCACTGTATGAGCTGGCTCTATGGCACCTAATAGTATACAAATTAGAAATTGAGTTGCAGAAATGAAACATACGCTTTTATTGGTAGTTAGAATGATTTGTGCGATAAATTTGAAGTTAGAATGTGATGGGGTACTTCAAATTTATTATTTTCTCATGTTGCTTCACATCCTTTATTTCTCTTGATCTTCAAAAGACACTAAATGCTACATTTTGATCCCCAAAGTTTTGGGTCAAAAATAAAATGGTTAGGATTCTGTCCTAATGACACATTAACGATTTAATTTTAATCCAAACTTACTAGGGGGAATCAAAATATGTAGCTCGAATGGTGGAGTACTACGTGATCTGATCAAACCAAAGGGTAATTTTGTAAATGGAAATTTGACCACAAATAAAAAATTATTAATTTGGAAGGAAACCTAATGATTTCATTTTATTCCAAACTTTGGGGGTCAAATGTAGTAGCTGAAAGTTTGTGAACTAAATTTGTTATAGGATCAACAAGGGTAAATTGTAATTTCCTTTTTTGGGATTAAATGAAGTATTTCCCATGAATGAGTTTCTTGACATTGTGTAACACACTACCAGAGAATTGCTTTAAGATCTGTGAGGCTCATGGTGAAATTGCTAAGCATTTGGAAATTTTGTTGAAAGAGCTTTAGAGGTCCTTCAAACTGAAAATAACTTTAAGGCAAAAGCTGAAATTTGGAGCTTTAGAAAGGTTCTACAATTCACTATTTTCATTATTTATAAATTATAATTTTATGATATTATTCACTGTAATTTGCCAAACATTCAAAACACTAAGGAAGCTTTTCAGTTAAAACTATATCGCAAAAGCTCTACTTCCTACAACAAGTGAACTCATTATGTATGTTTCTCCCTTTCACCATAGTGCTTCATATGTTATCAATAAAAAATTAATAAGTAATGAATTTGTATTTCATACAAATAAATTATATATTTTTACTTCATTTTAAATAGATTTTTCATCTACTCATATCAGAGCCAATTTATAGTGATAGGATATGAGTGTGGATTAAAATTTTCAAATTATGACATTTAAGCGATTGAGAAAAATAGATTTTTCCCACCATTAAAGAATTTCAACTTGTAGCATCCTATTTAATGTTATCTTTTTAATCCCAAATCAATCTATCTCTCATTTGAAGTATACAAAGTATAATTATGATCTCTCTTCTTGAATACATTACTTATCTCAATGCATTAATAAATACATCGAATCAAAACATACCTATATGAAGATGTTTTGCAAAAAAACAAAATGTCATATTAATTATCACTTTGCAAAAATCTCATATCAATCACCGCTTTACATGTTAATTTGATTGATTAGGAAAATAATTTATTGTTTATAATCTATTAAGATTATTTCTCTACCAAAACTACAAATTTGTCCACCAAAGATTATAAAATGAACAATTATTAAGCAAAATATCACAAATAAATTTCTATTTGCATATACAATAACAACAACAATAATAATGAAATACAATGGTGAAAGCTAAATTCTTCATTGCCACCAATCAAATCAAAAAATGGGATAAAGAAAAAAAAAAGTGATCGGGGTGGAATGCAAAATATGCATAAAAGTCGATACAAATTTTTCTTGAAGAGAAACAAATGTGAAGTGGCAATTAAATCAACAATAACAAAAGGACCATTAGTAGGAAAAAAAAAGAAGCTGAAAAAAAAGCATCAAAAAGAAAAATTGAAGAGAGAGAGAGAGAGAGTATTGAACTTTTTGCTGTGAACAACTTGGAAGGAAGCAGGGAGAAATGTGGAAATGAAGTAAAGAAATTTATAAGAAAATCAAGTTGGAAGAGGGAAGAGGAAGGGTGGAAGTAGATTAAAGAGTTCAAAAAATGGTAGAATTTATGAAGATATAAAGGAGAAAATTTAAAAATTTATAAGGAAATCGAAATGAAAATTTTAGAAGCCAATGATTGGAGAAAATGAAAATTGAACTAAAAGACAATGGTTGAAGAAGATGAAAGGTTGAACAAAGTAAATTGCAAAAAATAAAAAAAGGCTGCTTTAATGTCATTATTAAAAAAGCTTTGTAAAATTTATTTTAAAGCTTCATTATTATATAATATTATAGATAGATATGTTGTAACGTCCTGTCAGTTTAAAAAAAATAAATAAATAATGTAAGTTCAGATTTTGGTTTCCAACGTGGAAGCCCACCTAACCACTACCGACCACTCCTTTTTCAATTCTCCCTTATCTCTTGGCCAAACTCTTTCTTATCATTTCTTCTTTTCTTCTTTTTCATTTCCTGTCTGGCAGCTTCTCTTCACTCCCCTTCAAAATCATGGCGCCTCCATATCGCCATTTCCATGCATCATTTTCCGGCAAGATCTGGAAAAAATTTTGGGAACCCATAAACACCTTCACATCCTTTTTGAGGTAAAAAATTTCTCATCTTTTTGGTGGGTTTACACTTTGCGAAGTTATTTTTTTATCTAGCTTTAATGATGATAAAGTGGTCATGAGGCGTTAAGTATATATTTATGTGTTTGTATATGGGTTTGTATTGGGTGAATTATTTGATGAGTGGGTATATGGTTTGTACTAATGATGACTACCTAAGGTTGATTTATGGTGGAAAATTTAGGGGTTTTTAAGTTATAACATGTGATGGTTGGTAGAATTTAATTTTTAATTTGTCATTGGGTTGTTGGAGTTAGTTGAAGTTCTAAATTCTTGGCTTGGAGGATATTTTGTTTTCTTTCGTAGATGCTTAATGATGTAGTGTAAATTTTATGGGCTTCTAGTCATAATGTTGGAATATATTAAATGGGTTAACTTTATAAATTGGGTATACGGTGAATCAATTTGTTGAGAAACTATGGAAGTGGAATATATTATTATTGATGAGGTTAAATCTTAGGCTTGCTAATTAAGTGATTGTTGACAATTCTAAGTGTGGCTAGATGCAATTTCCAAGCTTTATACTTATTGTGATAGGTTTACTTGATATTGTTTAGGTTCTAACTAGCTAATCTCCTTGGAGCTTGGAGAATTAGGATTTTGCGGGATTTGCGAGGTAAATGCTTTTTAATGAGATTTTTGGAAAAACTATGTTTTATAAATGTTGTTTTTGGGTCAAACATTTTGGAAAATGATATATGGAAATATGATTTCTTAAAAGTATTGTGTTGTGACCCTATTATATAATATTATATGAAAAATGCATCATATTTGGTATTGCATTTGGGAAATGTAATTGTTAATATAGAAAAATGAGCATCTTTTATTTAATCTTTGATAAGGAAATCGTAGATATTATGGTATATTAGAAAATTTAAAATCTTTATCTTGTCTTATATTATTTGGGAAATTGATAGAAAATCTCTTGACAAGAATGAAGTTGAAAACCTTACAAACTTTGTAGAAGTTAGACTATTTAAGATTTTTACGAAACTACTTGGTTATAAACTATATATTTGAAAGGAAATGTATACTTTATGTGGTTTTTGTATGCATGCCATGTGTATTTCGGTGTCCTTCGATTTGGTTTAGTAGTGTGACAATGGAATCAAATCTAGGTCGATCTTTCACTTTCACTTTGGATGGCGTTATTCCTGTCCATGGGGGAAGAGGTTTCTTGATTGTGTGGGTGGTGCTTTGTCCATGGGGTGAGACCACGTGCAAGAAGGTTCTATTTGGCCAGCGCTCTCTGTTTGCCATCAGGGGAGAAAAAACCTTGAGGGTATGGGTGGTTTGTCCATGGGGCGAAGTGCATACCCGGAAGGTTGCAATATCATGCCGGTTGTGAATTCGTTGGATCCCACGGCAGGTTTATGTGGTAGTGTGGTATGTTGTGATAATTTATCTTATGTTAGATATTATGACTTTGGAAATTATATTGATCTTTGCGGATTATAGTATATAGTTTCAAGGTATTTACTTTGAGAAACTTTGTGTTTCATTATTAGATCATTCTTGTCAGTTATTATTATTGAAGATGGAAAACTTGCATTCCCCCCCACCCCCATTAAATGTGCTGCTAACGAGCTCTTGTCTCGTCCATTTATTTTATAAAGCTTTTCGAGTAGACGATGCAGGAGCCCGACTTTTTGGTGGCTAATAGTAGTTAGGTAACTCTTGATGGAGGCTGAACTTTAAAATGGAGATATTAGATGTTGTACATCTTAGAATGAAGCTTGATTCATTTTTGTATATTATAGTGGTTGTGACTTTATTCACTGATGGGGCAAGTTGTTGATATGTAATTATTTATTCAGACCTACTGATGGCACTTTGTAGCCATTTAGTGCTAAGTTTGTAATTAATGCTTAGATTTCGACTTATTTTGAGAAGTATATTGACGGAATTATTATGATAATTAGCGATGTTGGTACTTGATATGATTTTTATTAGTTGGATTGTCGAAGAAAAAAAATTTCTGGTACTTTGAGGCGTATTTCTCATGAACCCTTTGGGGTTTAGAGCGTGACATATGTATAGACATTGTTTTTGGTTTAAATTCTTAATTGATTTTGTGTAGTTAAAAACATCTAAATTCTAGTAAGATAAATGTGTAAAGACAAAATTATATATAAAGTTAAAACCATCCAAGATAGATAATGTAAAGTTAATCTATTTATATATTTAAAAAATAATTATATATTTAATATTGTCAACTTAAAAATTTAGAATAAAAATTAAATAAGAAATAATGATTATGTGCAGCGATGATGTAGGCGGATGAGGTGGCCTTGATATGAAGCGTAAGCAATGATAAATGCTTTACGTTCGGAGTTTTTAAATATATATAGATATAGATTAGCAAAAGACAATCATTATGGTGAAAATTAAAAATAATTATGATATTTCCGTTAGCCATTTATCCCATGGTTTTGAGTCTTTTACTGCTAGCATTTAACACAAAATTTATTTGTTAAGATTAAAATATGTTTACTTGTTCTTGTTTAGTAGCATTATTTACCATCCAACAAATCATACGGAACATACCAAAACCATCATCGTTGTTAAAATGCATTCTCATTCAGTAAACCTTTGAGGTTTGCTGCAATAGGCTATGCCACCTTAACCAATTGAGGGAAGTCAGCATCTGTGATGTTAAACATAAAACATAACTGCCAGGGTACCAACCAACAGTTCCAAACAACTTGGTGGAAGTGGAACATTACAACATCATCTGAAGTTCTTGCAATTTCAACTTAAGCCCATTGTTCAAATGTAATCCTTGAAGATGAATTGCCAGTATCCAATAACAAAAGCTATAAGACTGAAATGCCTCAATCTCAATTTTGTATAAGCTGTAGGTGAGAGAGAGAATGGTTTCTTGTAAACATTTAATAAATGACTACATTTTATATCTTTTTGGCTAAAAAAAAAAAAAGAGTAAAAGGAATCGTACAATGAGAGCAAACAATTTGCAAGGATTTTATATCGATATCTTTTCAGACTAAGACTTAGTTGTAGTTATTGTTATATCTTATATATTTCTTTTCATTTGCTCTCTCACCTTACTCTACAAATTTAATGACAAATATTAAATTTTTTGAATGAAAAGCAAGATTTTATTCAGCATCAATAATCCTACATTAACAACAACCACACAACTTGCAACGAGGTGCAAACAAACAAAACAAAACCTCTGCTTAACAAAAATAGAACAACACTAAGACAATAAGAAATAAGCCTCACTATCTATTATACTACCCCAGAAACAATAATCTGTAATAATTGTGAAGGGATTCCCCTGAAACAACATGACACCCTGTTCTAAACGGCGTTCTTAACCTTAGTTTTAGTTGCTAGTCTGCCCCTTACATTTGAATTGAAAACCTTTATAAAGCTAGGATTTTATTATTTGACCATAGACTGCATGCATAACTTGTAAGACACTTGAAATTTATACCCTTTGCCTTCTTTGTTGACTACGGTGATTTGGAGGTTTTACAGGTACATAATACTCAGTTGGAGTATGGGATTGCCACTGTTACCAAAGAAGGCAACTGCATGTCAATCTATTCCTTCCCATGAGAACATGTTTCTTTTCTCTCAACCTCTGGGTAGTTTTGTTGATGATAGGATCTTCTGGACATAACACTTGAATTTGCATTCCACACAATCCTATTGTTGGCATAAAAGTTTGGATCATTCATTGTATCTAATACCAATTGGAATCTTACCGTGAGCTTGTTGTTACTCACATCCAAAATAGTCAGTTGTAGCAACATTGCCAGTGATTGTGAATTGAACCTGATAGATTGTTACGTAGTGAGTCCAAACCCTCCAGATTTTAAATCACCAATGCTTGCTGGTATTCTCCCATAAAATTTGTTAAGTGAGACATTGAAAACCAGGGCCTTCAGCCTTCCTAATGAAGTTGGAATTTTACCAGAAAGTTGGTTCATTGACAAGTCTAACAAAGAGTAGTTCTTGAGGATTGTGAAATGATAGACCTTGTTTTGACTTCTTCAGTTCACAATCATATCATTAATATTAGTGCCAATGGTGTAATAATTTAATTTCCAAAACCATTAAAAATACGAAAATACATTGGGTGTTTCAATCATACCAGCAAGATTTCAAACTCTTTAGGGATTTCTCCAACAAGAAGGTTGCTTGAGAGATCAGAATTTGGAGAGGCTGGTATAAGAAATACAAATAGAGGATTGAACATGGAGAGGTTGTTTCGAAAAATTAGAATATGAACGGTGGGAGATTTGGCAGATAAAAGTCAGGCAATTCACCTTTGATTTTGTTGTCATGGATGTCTAGGTATTCAAGCTTGCTCATATTAGTCAAGTTTCTAGACAATCTGCAGAAAACTTATTTTTCCCAAGGCTAAATTATAGTTTCTTGGGAAAAATTTGATACAAATTTCACCTGAGGAATTCATTGAAGAAAAATCAACGTTGGAGTTGTACATTGGAACTAAAATCTGGTAAAGTGTTGCCAGAAAATTTGTTGTTTGACAGGTCCAACAAATAGAGGCCATAAATCTTGGAGATGGATTCAGGAACCTTCCCTGAAAAATTGTTTCTAGCCAACGTAAGAATCCCAAGTGTAGTGGCATTACCAATGTTGTTTGGAAGTTCTCCATAAGTTGTTTCAGGACAAGGAAGAGCATATAACTTTTGAGAGTTGAAGAGGCGAGGTGGGAAGACCTGTAAGATTGTTATCTGACAAAATTATAGTTCCAACCTCCCATTTCAGCAAGCCATTGTGAGGAACATTCCTTCCTTTGGTTCTCACTCAAGACAGGAATTTCAAGTGTCTTTTGCGTAGAAATCAACTTGGAATTTCTCCTGTGAATACAAGACCTCATAGACAACTCCAGATAGCGTAAACTTTGGCACCATCTTTGCATTGTTATTCCAAGTGAGATTATTTCCTCCAGAAGAAGGCTCTTCAAGCCCTTGATATTGAGCAACCTGGATGGGGAATATCTCCAACGAGCAAGTTGCTTTCAAATGAGTATTTCCAATTTCGTCAAATTCTGTGTGGTTGATGAAGTTGTACTCGTGAGCTTGTTGCAATTCAAGTCCACTATTGTGGTCATGTTGGCTAGATTGCCAATATCAACAGAATTTCCGTGACAATGGTGTAACTCAAATCCATTGTTTTCAATTCCTTTAAGCCAGAATTGTAGATGGAATTTCCCCAAATAGTGCTCGTTGCTACGAGAAGAATCAAAATGCTGCAACTTTGTCATATTCCCTATCTCCTTAGGGATATTTCTAAGTAATTTAAACTTATATCAACATATTGAAGATGCTTCAAGTGAAAAAGCTGAAGAATGGAGCCATTGAAGTCATTATTCCACAAATCAAGATAGACAATTCATCCAGATTAGCCGGCAGATGCCTGGCAATTCTCCTTGTAATTTGATTGGGACATGACAGTGCGTCAAGCTTCTAATGCAAAAGAGCGGAGTCAAGATGTTGTGGAAGACAACACTATGGGCTCCTTCGACCAGATGAGGTTCTCCAGATATAGAGCAACCACATTCCTTGAATCAAAGCGAGAACTACAATTGACCATGTCCCAGTGGCAACAATCTAAGCTGGAATTCCATGATTCTAACAAAACAAGAGGGCTTTTTGGTGAAAAAGAAGTAGTAGCATTGATGAAAGAGGCTTTAAATTGAAGAAGGGCTTGTTTTTGATGTTCAGGACAAGAGAGAGAAGGGGTGAACAAGATGAGAAGTCCAAGTAGTAGGCTGAGTTTTGCCATTGTTGAGTGTTTCTTTCTTCTTCGTTGGGAGGGGTGGGCTGTTGTGGGATATATATATTAATAGAGGTTCAGTTGGTGCACAACTGATTACTGATCACAGCCATGCTCTTGAAGTTTCTTAGAACGAGGTGGGAAAGAATACAGACTCGAACGCGCTTTAACATGTTAAGGGAGAATCGTGATTCACAGAAGCATATGATCATGCAGCGCCTGCATGAAACAAAAGCCAGCTTATTGAGCTTGTCCTTGATTTGACTCATGCCTCCTATTTCAAACAAAATTGAGAGACTTGGATGAGGGGCGGCAAGTTTTCAGCTAGCATTCATAGCACCTTGTCCTTGTCTTGAAAATTTCGCAAGAGAGACTACTGCAGCCAGCAAGCCAGAGATAAAAAAACAGAAGGAAAGTGCAGTGCGTGTTTATAAAGGCAAAGAAAATTTGAGTTTTTTTCCTTTAACTGTGAGACACAAACAAGGGTGGAAAGGGGGGGGGGGGGGGGGGGGGTTTCTCTGGGTTGGGCCATTATTATTCTATGTTGGATGGTTATGAAAAGTTGGGGAGGAGAGTGATTAAAAGAGGTTCAGTTCACATGCAGTACCACCAATCACGATGTACACAAAGTCTTAAGTCATTGAGTACATAGAGTAGTTTTTGGAAAGGGCGGTACTGTTTCTTTCACACACTGTTTTATTAATATAAAGTGTGAAAGAGTTTTCCGCCTTTTGGAAAATCTATGGGAAAGGTAAGACCTCTTCGACTAGCAGGAGAAATGAAGATTAATGAAACACTATTCTCATTTTTTTTTTAATTGAAAAGGGTACATACAAGGAACACGCATCCTCTGTAACCACTACTTGTAACTAACTCCAGTAAACTAATGGTCCGTTTGGATTAAGGAGGAGGAAGGGAGAGTAGAGTAGAGTATAGTAAATTTAGCATAAAATTAGCTTATTTTTAATCAACTTTATTTTACTCCCCTCTACTCTCCCTCATTCCCCCCTCAATCCATACAGGCCATAAGAGATAAATACACAAGTGGACGACTTGTAGTTTAACCGAGAAGATAGATGCAATATTAAATACGACATGTCATATAGCAGCATGAACTCAGATAAGCTTGTATACGACATATCATGCATTATCAAGTTTTACTCTGTTGATCAGTCTTGATCTGCAGAATATAATGTCAGCATTCTAAGCTTGAACATGCTCTAAGTTTCATGCTATGCAGGTCACTCTAAGTTGAGCATTGGAATCGGAGAACTATCCTTCTGGTAATCTTCTGATAAACGCATTTTTAAGTTACTATTTTGGGTAGAAAGGCCCATGTAATGAAAATAAGTGCTGCAAGTGATTGCGTTTTAAGAAATAAGAAATTACCCTAGGCTGTGGCTCATCAAAACGAGTCCAATAGGTGTACATCACAAACTGATATAAACTTGTTTTATAAGCACCAAATTGTCCCTAAGCTGTGCTGCACACACAAAAGTCGCATGCTTTGTTAGAAAGACCTGGTTTTAGCTTCAGACTAATCTAGAAAACCCCCAAGATCTGTAAGAATGGGCTATAAATCAATTCATATCCAGTCCCAGCAACCAAAAATCCAATAGGCAAGCCAACAAAAGTGGAGAAAAATCTACGATAGGAAAAATGAATATTTTATTCATGTTCAACCCATTCACAAAATGAGAACTATATATCAACAAAATTAACAATGCATTCTAAATTCTAATTACCCTGACCACGCAAACGTTTTAATAACCACTTTTTTCTTAACCTCTCATTCAACTTCATGAACATCATTGCCCTCCTCTCATCAAAAGAAAGATATTCACATGCCTCAATAATAAGATCATCATCAAAGCCAGGTATTGTTTGTACCACTTCAAACAGTTCATCCAAGCACACGGTCTTATTATTTTCCGTCAATGCATCAGCTATTCTACCAATATCTGCAGCCATGGCACTCATCATTTTTAACATAACATCACTTGAACGTCTCCTCTTCAACAGCCGTTTGGAATGAGATGATGAAGAAGGCCTAGCCCTTGTCTGCTGAGATGAACCTTGCATGCCATCACTAGTATCTTCATGTGACATTTCTTCATTAGCAAACATCTGTACCGGGGTTTCAACGTGCTCTTCATCATTGAAAGTAGAATTGCCTTCAAGTCTAAGTGTGGCACCAGCTTCAAACCAATGTCCATCTGGTGCCTCATTGCCAACTATTATTCGCAAGTCATCATAATTTTCAATAGACCTGGCTCGCAATTGCCTTGCATCTGGATACCTCTGAAATTTGTACACAATAATTAAGTAATGCATGACAAAATACGAATCTGAAAAGATTAAGAATGTCTTAACGCAACTGGAGAAAATCATTCTCTAAAGGTGCACTCAGCACTCCATAATCACAGTTAGGTTTCAGTTTTTCTTTTACTTAAAAAAAAAAATCAGAAAAAAGAAAAAGGGAGAAACAGAATTTTGGAATTTAACAACAACAGGCAGAATAGGCTCATCCAACAACACTCAAGTCTGATCATTTACAAAGATGAGTTTACATCCAAACATTTTTACTGGTGGAGTCCAAGAGACTGAAAAGTGAACTTATCATCATATTTAGGAGTTGCACATTGAACTGCAATGGTGGAACTACATAAATGATTGAAAAAATTGTATCCAAAACACTGAATCTTTGAAGGAACAAAAAATGTACCTTGATGTATTCATTCCAATCAGAGTCAGTTGCGATAACCATCTTATATCTCTCATCCCACTCAAACCCACCATGGGAGAGGAGTTCCTTAACAAGTCCATACTGTTTCTTCCATGTCTTCAACCGGTTTCTTATGTTTTCCTTTGTCAAGTCCAACCCAAACTTCTCATTGAGAACTGTAAGAGCAGCCATATAAGCTACAGGCTTAAAATTTTTATCAAGCTTGTTTCCCAACATCACTTGCTGGACTAGCAACTGTGTTAAGCATCGATCCATCTCATCTGTCCAAGATATGTACTTTCCTTTATCTTTTGCATTGTCAACCTCATTATAGTACGTTTCCTCAGCAACTACTGCTTCATTCTCAGCAATTAAATCCAAATTATTCTCAGCTATGTTTACTGAGCTTTCAGGTGGATCATTGCAACCAATAATAACACACAACTCCTCATAGTTGTTGATGACTCGTCCTTGAACAGTCCTAGCATCAGGGTTTATCTGTATAAAAACAGTTAAAAATCAAAATCATCCCCCTGTACACATTATGATGAAAAGATCCACATGCAACTTTGTATATGAAATGCTTCTTTTCAATAAGATTCATTAAAAAAGTGCAATAAAGGTTGCAGCCCTAACTTTCTATATGAAGTATTATTATAATAAATTTGTCAAGCATGTTAGGTACCTTGATATATTCATTCCAAGCTGAGTCGTTTGCAATTACCATCTTCCGTCTCTCATCCCATTCAAAGTCCCTCTGATCCAGGAGTTCTTGCAAAATATCATACTGTTTCTTCCATGTTTTGAGACGGTTCCTAACATGATCCTTTGTCAAGTCAAGATGATATTGTTCCTTTATAGCCAATACAGCCGCTTCATATGCGGCAGGTTTGAATTTATTATCTAATCTATTTTTATTTCCAAGTATCACTTGCTCAACAAGAACTTTGCCAAGGCAGCGATCCATTTCAAATGTCCACCTCACGTTCTTCCCTAGATCTTTTGCCTTTCCACCGCATCGAACAGGGGAGACATCAATAACATCAACAGGCTCTGCAGCCTCATGAGAATCACCAAAGATAATGAACAACTGATCATAGTTTTGAATAAATCGATTGCGGAAAACCCTGGCATCAGGGTGAGCCTGTAGAGTACATAGAAGACTTAGCAATATTACATGGTCATAGTTAAGCATTGCTACAACAGGAGGAAGGACCCAATTTGAATACCAACATAATACATACTTGACATTCATTTTGAGAAAACAAAGATAATTTTTTATCACTAAATTTACATCTGAAAAAGCGAGTTACCAATTTAGCATAATAGAAATCAACTTCAAACTTGGATTTCAAGAACTAGAGGCTTTTATATGTCCAGTCAATTGAGCATGTTTCTGAATTGACTAAATGGTTTTTGTCATTGTCTGATTGGTTTATCTCCTTCCCATTTTGTAATAGGATATCATAGTGGCACAATGGCAATTTTATTCTACAGGCAATCAAATTATATGACCTCCTAGATAAACTCTGATTAAATCAACACATTCTGTAATGGATGTCAACTAGGTTATGACAGATGACTGTTTCAGATATAAGATATTACCTTTTCTTGTTTGTTCTTTGGGCTGTTCAGATGATAGGATATTTTTAATAGAGTTTTGGATTAATGATGCTCTTTCTTTTGTTGGTGGTAATTACACATGCACTATTGGGTCTTTGAACCCACAACGTTATCCTACACCTTGCTCTTACAACAGAGATACCATCTGAAACAGTCATCTGTTCAGATAATAGAATATTTTCAGGGACTTTCGGATTGATGATACACTTTTATTTTTGGTAATTATACACGCACAGGTACGTCTTTAACCCACAACCTTATCTTGCATCTTGCTCTTACACGGGAAGGAGTTACTATATGAGCTAGAGCTCTATGGCATTAATGGTACACAAATTAGAAATTGAGTTGCAAGGAAATAGGCTTATACACTTTATTGGTAGTTAGAATGATTTGTACGATAAATTTGAAGTTAGAATGTGATGGGATAATTCAAATTTATTTTTTCTCATCGTTGCTTCACATCCTTTATTTCTCTTGATCTTCAAAAAGAAACAATGCAAGCCAAATTTTCTGTGTGTGTTTTTTGTTGTTGGGGGGGGTTTAGAATTCAGTTTAGTACAACCACATTTTCAATTGCTACATTTTGATCCCCAAAAGTTTGGATTAAAATAAAATGGTTAGGGTTCTGTCCAATGACACATTAACGATTTAATTTTAATCCAAACTTTAGGGGGTCAAAATGTGGCAAATCGAAAATGGTGTAGTACTATGTGATATGATCAAACCAAAGGGTGTAATTTGTAAATGTAAATTTGACCACAAAATAAAAAATTATTAATTTGGAAGAAACCCTAATGATTTCATTTTATTCCAAACTTTAGGGGATCAAATGTAGTAGTTGAAAGTTTGTGAACTAAATTGTTATAGGACCAACAAGGGGTAAATTGTAATTTTCCTTTTTTTGAGATTAAAAATGAAGTATTTCCCACTTGAATGAGTTTCTTGACATTGTGTCCAACACACTACCAGAGAATTGCTTTAAGATCTGTGAGGCTCGTGGTGAAATTGCCAAGCATTGGGAAATTTCTGCTGAAAGAGCTTTAAGGGGGGTCCTTCAAACTGAAAATAACTTTAAGGCAAAAGCTGAAATTTGGAGCTTTTAGAAAAGGTTCTACAATTCACTATTTTTCATTATTTATAAATTCATAATTTTATAATATTATTCACTGTAATTTGCCAAACATTCAAAACGCTAAAGAGCTTTTCAGTTAAAACTATATCGCAAAAGCTCTATTTCCTACAACAAAGTGAGCTCATTGTATGCATGTTTCTCCCTTTCACCATAGTGCTTCATATGTTATCAGCTTTCTTTTCATTCTTTTTGGTTTTTGCCTTTAAGAAGAGCAAATAATTTGAAACAGTTCATTTGCTACACAAAATTATTTGCTACATTATAATTATTATTTAAAAGATATTACATACGCAAATAAGTGTTAACAAAAAATGAAATTTGAAAATTTCAATGAATGAATTCTTAAAAGGTCCCACAAATATCACACCTAAAAGTGTTTGTTCAAAATGAGACATACCTTGACATAGTCATCCCATACTGAATCACTTGCAATGATCATCTTCTGCATGGCATCCCATTTGAAACCACTATGAGAAAGGAATTCCTTCAAGATCAAATACTGCTTCCTCCAAGTTCTCAGGCGATTTCTAATGTGTTCTTTTGTCAAATCAGGCCCAAATCTTTCATTTAAAGCCAAAACAGCAGCATCGTATGCTTCCCGCTGTAGAATTTTATCTATTTTATGCCCCTTATTCACTTGTTCCACAAGAATCTTACCAAGGCAACGATCCATTTCTTCTGTCCACCTTAAGTTTTTTGTATGCCTGTCATCACTCTGAATCTCAGACACAATGCCTGCATCCACACCCTCCCTACCGACTGTCAAGTCCTCATTTATTTCAGTATCACTATCAGAAACGCTTTCCATTGCTTGATCATTGCCAATAATAATACACAATTCATCATAATTTTCAATGAACTTTGCACGGAATTGCTTGGCATCAGGATGTGCCTGCAGGTAAAATAAGACTATGAAATAATTACAATCAATTAGAATTTAGTATTACCCTGATCAAGTGCATAATTATAGCATCATAGTGCATGAATCCACACCTTGCTGTAGTCATTCCAGACAGAATTATCTGCAATAACCATCTTTCGTGTCTCATCCCACTTAAATCCTTTATGAGCAAGGAGCTCCTTTAAGATCCCAAATTGCTTCCTCCATGTTTTTAACCGATTTCTAATATGTTCTTTTATCAAATCAAGGCCAAAATTTTCATTTAAGGCTGTAAGTGCTGCTCTGTATGCTGCAGGCTTCAAAGTGCTGTCTATCTTGTTTCCCTTTTTCACTTCCTCAACAAGAATCTCAGTAAGGCAACGGTCCATCTCACTCGTCCATGCCATGTATTTTACCTTGTCCTTAGCATTGTAACTACGAGTCTCGTATACTTTATGATACATTCCTTGTTCCTGAAAATTTTCAACCATATAGTAAAAACCATGTTGACATGCTCTGTTTATTACATTTAAAAGACAAACATTCCTAGGCTGCCAATAAAGTCATTCTCATTGATTCTGATTGAACATTGCCTAACATCATATGGCAGGAACACCAACATGTCACACCAGTGGCAGAATGGGCCATTGAAAGGAATTATATGCAATGCATTTCTTTTCCTATTTGCTACATTTTCTGGTTTGAGGGGGATAGTCAAAGACAAAAGGTGACCTTAAGGCACCAAGGCCTTGCAAAAAGGCGCTAGCCCGATTAAGCAAGGAGCCAAATTCTAAATATAGTTATATACATATAGAACTTAATCATATGTATCTAATATAATGAAATGTTATAATCAAGTGTTTCTGACATGTTGGCACAACAAAATTAGGTCTATTAATTGATTTCAAAATAGGCTTAAGCCACTTAACACGGTCGAGGCTCTACTAATTAATTGAAACAATAAGTTTTAGAACAAGCTTTATAAATTAATTAAAGCTTTTACAACAACCATCTGTAAATTAACAATCTAACAATATGTTTTACTATAAACTTAAAAAATAAATTAAAATTAAAACACACACACACAATCTAAGCTGGCGCTCTTTCCTTGCTTGCCTAGGCTCTAAAGGCAAGTGCCTCGGTAAAGGCACCATTACCGAGGCACTTGCCTTGCCTAAGTGCCTAGGAGATCGCTCGGCTCATCTTTGACTTCCATGAGGGGAATAGACCTACCACAGTACAGACCAAAAGCAAGCTTTGGCTGGAAGCATTTCTAGTCAGCACAACACAACTAAAGATATTTCCCAACCTCCTCAACATCCCTTCTCTTTAATTTCTAGTAATTAAAATCTCAGCTAAAAAACAAGACACAACTCTTACCTTGAATCAACATATAGTTCAGTCAACAGTATAAAAATGAATTAAAACTTAAAAAAAAAAAAACCATGAAGAATATGAGACAAGAAATGATAAATTATGCCTCCATAGGAATTAAAAGTTACCATCTCTAATGTTAACTAGTATTATGCAGGTGCAATGCACGCTTAAAGAAGAATTATATGTAATTTAAAGAAAATATTTCAATGATATAATTAAGATTGAATGATAAAATAGATAGTAAGAACCAAATATTATAATAGATTATAAAATACTCAAAAAATAAATAATGAAACTCAATTTAAATTTCTTGAAACTTTTGATAATTGAGTTTTAGACTTTAGTTGGAGTAGTTTTTTAATTTTTCTGAAACCTTGGTAATGAAGTTTCACTTAAAGTAAACTATGCTAATAATGTTAAAAGTACTTATAATGAGTCGCATGACACAACTTGTAGTACTTACATTAAGCCACATGGTGCGAGCATGACATATAAGATACAACTCACTTACAGGTGCACAATTGACCGTGAGTTATTAATGAAGTCTTTGTTTATTGGGGAGGACATGCCATTTGGTCAAAAAACTATCGGCATGTATTATGAGACTAAACATTACAGCAAAAGGAGACAATAAGCTCAAAATTAAAGAGATGAAATTCAACTACTCAGATTCATGATGTTGAGCCTATTTAGGCTCAGGCAGAGCTAAATCGTTTTGTTCAAGATATCTCATTGATACTTACTAAATAGAGCCTCTTTTAACGACCTAGCTATCTCAAAACCCTTAAACATAAAACTCCATTCAAGAATCCTTCAAGAACTTATCGAGAACCCTATACATCAAATTGGCATCAGAACCCTCTATAATTTCAGTCCTACGTCACTATATACAAATGATCATCTCCTCAAACACGCTTTAAACCACTAGCTAAGAATTTCCTTTCCTCCTCAAAGTGAACACCTTCCGAGAAGCTCTTTATATTTGTGTAAGAAACCATAGGTAACCAGGTTCCATATCATCAACACAACATAATAAAATTACAAATGTATGAGCTCCAAAAAAGAGAAACCTCAATCCAACTCCAAGACGAAAGTGCTCAACAATCTCAATATAATTCCTATGTTCCGGCTTTGCTGTTGCTATCGCATACAATGTAATTGCTCGCAGCAACAGATTAGTTAGGGTCAGTCACATGTATTCTTTTTTGCAACCACACAATATGTACATTGTTCTTTACCAATTAAATTCAAACTATTTGAATTTATAACTTCATTAACATACACTTAAAAATAAATATAAAAAATATATATATAATTATTTAAAAAAAAAAAAAAAAAAAAGGAACTTCATTGTCATGCCTAACAAGCAAACATATACAGTTCAAAATAAAAAATGTAGTAAATGAGTGATATAATGAAGAATTATAAGCTCATGTTTTTAGTAAACTTTTATAATCACCATTTAGGAAAAGCCACAATGATATAACAAACAAACGGTCCAAACTCCAAACCCCATATATTGTTAAGCTCATTGTAAATAATTTATATATATAGAGAGATTCACGCAGAGCCTGATGGCTTAGCAGACCAGTTTTTAGGGAATGATCGCTTAACAAACCGAAAAAAAAAAAAATTTAACGTAACGAATTAAATAGAAGTGGAAATTGGAAAACGGAGATTGGAGAGGAAAATGGAGAATAGTGATTACCTGAGAATGCGGTGGAGAAAAAGGACGGAACAGTAGTAAGTCTTCTTCTCCGCCTCCGTTCTCTTCTTTGTTTCACAGTTTACCTTCTCATGCCAAAACTCCTATTCCTAAATATCCTATGGCTATGTAAATTTTTTTTTTTTTTTAATTTTTTTTTTGGGTGTTCTTTTATTACGTTTTTTTCTTTTTTGAGAATGATCTTTTATTACATTTTGTGCACTTGCGATTCACATGCGTGTATAATACAAAGTAATGGTTTTATGGCACCGATATGATGCAGACACGTGCCTAGGATTATACACATGGCACAATATCATCGAGCGTAATAGTGGATTTTGAGTTGAGGACGGTGGTGGTGGTGTGGTGGAACCACACGCGGTAACCATAAAGGTAAAGGTTTTTTTTTTTTTTAATTTTAAATTCTTCTTTCATTTTTTTTTTAATTACTAGGATAGTGAATAAGATTTGATTCAATAAATTATAACACATCGCATAATATTATTCGGTTAGAAGACCACTAGGTAACATTGATGTTACTATGTTGACTGAATAATTTCTTTCCCGTGTTAGACACTTAATCTCGCATGATTAAATGGATTAACTCCCATTAGTGTCTTTAGCAATTAGGGCCATTAGGCTATTGTTTACTGGATAACATTGATGTTACTATGTTGACTGAATAATTTCTTTCCCGTGTTAGACACTTTTTTTTTTTGGAGGGTGATCGTGTTAGACACTTAATCCCACATGATTAAATGGATTAACTTCCATTAGTGTCTTTAGCGATTAGGGCCATTAGGCTATTGTTTAATTAAGGAATTCATTAGAGTGGATTCATATCCTATCATATAATTATTGCATCAAATAAAGGAACATTCAAGAAAACTTTATTTCAATGGATTCCAATTATCCCCCCATTGTAATTATCAAATTGTCAAAATAAATAAATAAATAAATAAAGTCTCTTTTCTCTCTCGAAGAGATATAGAAACATAAGAGGAAACTTTTTTTTTTATATATTCAAATATGAAATTAAATAGCAAATCAAATCAAATATGGAAAGTCAATCAGATAGTGAAATCAAATCAAATCATATATGGAAAATATCCAAATAGTGAAAGCAAATCAAATCAAGTAAGATGTGTTTATATATCTAAGAT
Source organism: Notholithocarpus densiflorus (assembly GCA_030021035.2). NCBI lineage: Eukaryota > Viridiplantae > Streptophyta > Magnoliopsida > Fagales > Fagaceae > Notholithocarpus > Notholithocarpus densiflorus. The sequence continues at coordinate 122,667 of JARYZH020000082.1, read as the reverse complement.
AAAAATTATACTCTAACATAATCTAAATGTATGTGTATAAAGCTCCCTTTTGGAAACTTGAATCTCGGCCCTTGTTTCCCCTACCTCGTAAGAACTTATACTTATAAAGTAACCATCACGCTATTGTGAAGTGACCAACACGCCAAGGGTGGCATGATGGCCACTTCACACTAAATTAACAATGAATCTAGGAAGTTAATACATCATAGTAGGATAGCAAACAAATCCCCTAAAACCATAAAAAGTTGTCCTTTTGTGCATCATGGAAGAAGGGTGCATATGCATGTTTTAGGTGTGTATTCGAATGCTGTGATAAGTGATAACTACAATCTTACACGGTATATCTAAAGTCAGAGATTAAACTATGGATGTGTCCCCACAAAAATTAAAATTAACATCAACTTAAAAATAAATAAAAACAAACAAATAACCCTTCAAATAACACATATATGAGTCAAAACATAAAATTAATCACAATCTATGCACAATAATGCATTTGATGATTTGATTTGATCATAAGAATACTTAACCATCGTTCCATGTACCTGAGATGCATGATCAAGTTAAAATATCAAAATGCAAATCTTATATGATATGTCTACATGGTGCATGAGATTATTTCATGGGTGACTCCAAAAGATAATGATTTTTCATGTTTGATTACTCATTTATTCGCATGCCTGTACTTTAACCTTTTGATAAAATATTCACTATTTCATGTGAGGAATGCACATGAATACTCTCATTAATATTTGACCTAAATGCGCATGGCAGGAATTACTTTCAGAATTATAAGAAAAAGACTGTATCAAGTATCAACTATCAAATATGCCGTTCCCTTCCCAAGTTCTCATTTTATTGGTTGAATTCAAGACATGTCTTTTGATAATTAATAGATCAAAAGTTGTTTTTCTTTTATAGAGAGAGAGAGAATCTAATATGAATTATAAAAGAAAAGCACTAATAGCTTCTTTCTTTTTTTTAAAAAAAAGAAAGAAATAAAACATTAATACCACTAAAGGTCGTTGGTAGATCGTAGTATGAGCTTGGATTCCTCACCATAAGCGCTTGGATTTGAGTCTCACCTATAGGTGGGGCAGGCATGTTTAAATCGAGAGTTTAAAACACTCTTGTGTTTGGCTCACGGGTGAGATGCCCACACAACATTGTAGGAGATGCCATCTCTTTCCTTCAACATTTTTTTTAATTAAAAAAAAAAGAAAAGAATAAAGCATTAGTTAATTCAACGTACGAAATGAATATTTGTTACATCTGAATTGTCAAAAGCTAATACAAAAGCAAGTTCCGAAAGTGGAATAAAATGGGTTACAAAAGATTCAGCTTGATGTCCTCTTTTCTCCAGATTGTCATTGACAATTGCTACTCTAAACTTGTGCACTCTACTGTAGTCATGAAAGGCTTTGATCCATCACAATATCCTGAGTCAATTTGTTACAAGTATTAGTAATATTGTTTACCACTTCTCTAAACTTGTGCTCTACATTCTTTTTTTTTTCCTTGAAGTTTGAAGAATTTAGGAGATAAACCGTGGAACTAAATCTATAACAAGAACATGGATACAAGTAATTTAAAAAAAATTATAATATGATACGACAGATAGGATATTGTTACGATATGTGTATGACATGGAGACGATACTAGTACGACACCCCAAATGAAGTGTTTGTGCATCCTAGATGTTACCACAACAAAAGACCACTTGCAAATTCATAAAAAAAAATTAAAAAAAAAAAAAAAAATCTGAAAGGTGCTAAAATATATACTTGTATACTTTGAAAAGGTAAAGTTTTAAAAAGCTGATCATTAAAACTAAAAAGCAAAAAACTAGTCTATAAGCAAGTCCCAAACACACCCGACTAATTACCCAATAATAGATATGTCTGATACAGATATAATATATAATTCATAAAATTGTGTCTCTGGGTTTAGTTTCTAATCCTAGGATCCGATAGAGGAACCCTGTCTCCAGACCACACAGAAAGCATACTTGTTAAGCAAAATTAAATGGCAGTCACATGTTTAGATCTATAAATACGATATAACTATGAGATTTTTCCATGATCAGTGTCTCACAGCATGTGAGCAAGACCTATTGCAACATGTTTTTGGGACAGAAAGTGTTCATTAGAGTATAATTTGGGACCACATATATGATACATATTAGTATATGAGGATGAGATCTTGATTGATATGATGGACCCAAAAAATGACTGTTCTAGCCTACAGGGGCAAGCAAGGTTTTAGTGTGAAAAAAAATTAAAAAGAAGAGATTTTAAATTTTTAAATTTTTTTTTTTTGGACAATATAGTAGTTGATAGTTATTAAACTCAATTAGCAATGCATGCATGTATTGTATGAAAAAACATTATGATATTTTTTTTGATGGACACATTCGAAGACATTATGAAATGTTACTAGTGAAGCTTTCCTTTTACCAATTATCCACAAAGAGGTGGGGGGAAAAGACAAAAGCATTTTTTGTTATTAAAGAGCGAGTGGAGAGAAAAATACAAAGATGAAAGGAAAAATTATTATCTCAAGTTGGGAGGGATATTTTATTGAAAATCATAGCTCAGTCCATCCCTACAATTGCGATGAGTTGTTTCCTCTTGCCAAATGGGTTTTTTATTTTTTATTTATTTTTAAACTAATTTGAATACTATGATGTAAAAAACTTGGTGGGAACAATGTGACTTTGAGCGTAAAATGCATTGGTTAAGTTGGAAGAAGTTATGCATAGAATAGAAAATTGGAGTGATGTGTATACGTGATTTGCATCTCCTTAACCTTGCTCTCTTTGCAAAGTAAGGCTCGAAATCGCTAACTTACTAGGGTCTTTGTTGTTTTGGGTTCTCGAATCAAAGTAATTCCCCAACAAATTCCTAAATGCAAAATTGCCGCTAATGCTTCATATGTGTGGAGCATCGAGACAATGAAGGTCCTATAATGTGGATGCAAGGTGAAAAATGGAAGACAAATCTATATTTTTTTTGGGGGGGAATAGATCTAGATGGGCTACCTAATCCCAACAATTTTAAAGTAATTTTTCCACAAAACTATCTCTCTCAAAATGTTTTGGTATGTGACTTGATAGACACAATGTAATGGAAAGAAGATTTGATTGAAGGATAGAATTTGCCTATGTGCGTCATATCGATGCTAGAGGCATGTTATAAGATAAAGGTTCAATTTTTACCATACAAAAAAAGTAAACACCATAGATCTCTCTCTCTCTCTTACTGCCATATATATATATATTAATTATATACAAAATGGATAAGGGGTGGGAGGCGATTTGATTTGACGTCTTTTATTTAGGCGTGACCTTAATAACACCTTATTTGCTAAGTTCGGACCCGCAAGAACAAGAGATCCAAAAAAACCATAACAGTGCACCTAGTCTCATAAAAAACGTTAGTGAACATGACCCCCAAGAGCATGAAATTTTTTTTTTTTTTTTTTTCTGCCATATGTAGACATAGGCAGATACATATTAATAAGCTGGGGACACAATTAAGTTGCCCAAAATCTAAGCTAAAGAAAAATGAAAGTCACGGATAGAATAAAGTAGAAGATAGTCTTAATTGAACTTTTAGGTACTGGTGCAGTGTGGTGAGAGAGTTGAGATAGACTTATAAGAGTGGTTGGCCGGTCACATGGGCACATCGATTTCTCAACTCCAAACCCCAAATGCTACTGTTGCCCCAGCAAACCTCTTTCTACCTTTTCTGTCCTTTTTTTATTTATTTCTATTTCTTTGGACACACCAAACACAACAAAATAAAAAATATCTCTTCTTTGATTTTTTCTTCTTGAATTACTAATCAATAAGAGGCAGACACTCTCACATTCATGCCATCCTAATATTTAGTGTAACAAAATTACTAGATTGCCCTGATGTCTAATAAAATTTTTCTTCATTGAAATTACCAGTACGCCCCTTGAAAGTGACAATGGGGTCCCAAGGAATTTACTCAAGGAATTTGTAAATGACCTTTCGGTTTAGTGTACTGTTTGGTACCTCCACCTTGGTAATGGCTTTTGGGGCTGTTATTTGGTGTCAAAAGTGAAAAAAGAGGTTAGCATTATTGGATTATTATGAGAGTAAAATTGAACTGCTTTTTAAGTTGGGGGGACATGAATAACTTGTTTATTATTTGTTGATAATTAGTCTTGTTTTTTATTGTTGAAAAACGATTGAGGATGTGAAGTCCATTCAAAGAATATTAAGAGTATGAAGACGCATTAGGCCAAAAAAAACAAAAAAAGATAAGACCTCCTCGCTCTTCCATATAAAGATGCGACATGTGGTCCAAAAAGAGACTAATAGCACCCTAGAAGTTCAAAATTTCAAATAATATGATAAGTATTTGGGGGCTATCATTATTGATAGAATTTTTTAAAAAATTTTAATTTTTTAAAACCAAATATTCTTCAAACTAAAGGAAAGGGTATAGAAGAAAACACCGGTATGAAATGAAAAATTATTGACCGTACAAATGATACTTGATTTATACAATAAACCGCTTTAAGCTTTCTAATACTTTGTGTGAGAAGCTAAACTCAAAGTCAATGGTAATTAAATTACTGTGTGGGTAGAAAACTAATGAGAATGAGTTAATTATATTAAATGGAAAAATTATGTGAAACTAAATCAAATGGGGCATGGGTTTTCGAAACCAAAAGCCTTCAACTAAGTTTTGTTAGCTAAGCAAGGATGATAACCAATGTTCAATAGAATCAATCAATCAATCAATACCCATTCATTATTCCATAAAGTTTTTAAGGTAAAGTATTTCCCGTTTATTAATTTTAGGAAGGCCCCTCTAAGTAAAGTCACAATGCCTCTTCTGTGTGGAAAAGCATTTTGAGAGTAAAAAAAAAAGAATCAACAAAAAACTTGATGAAGAGTGAGAAATGGAAATAATGTATGAATACTAAATTAATTACTATTATTGGTGTAAAAAGTCTTTTAGTTCACAAATCCTAATGTTTCCAACATAGATATACAAAGTTCAAATGCTCCTCCCCATTATTATAAGTTATAACTATTGAATCATCACAAAACTAATATCATTTGTGATTCATTCCATGTAAGTCACAATGCATCTTTTTTCTAATGTTTGAAAAAAAGAAAATGAAACTAACTAATGTCAACACACGCGACCCATCTATCTTTTGACAAGTCAAATATCATTTTTCAACTTATTTCTCAAGAAAATCATCAAACTTCTGAGAAATTCTTGATGTTTTAAAAAATTTAATATTTTCTACTACAAAAACATTAACACTTTATACAATCTTTTTATTTTTATATATTCCCAAATGACAAAAAAAAAAAAAAAAAAATTGGATACAAGATAGAAATTAAATGACTAAATTTTGAATAGCATCTGATTATACTAGTAGCACCTACATTGTAATGATTTCATATTTCTCTTTTGTCTAACAAGATTTAGTGCCTTTTACTTATTTTTCAAAATCTAGAAAATGGGCTATTTGAGAGAGCTGCACCTAAAAGAAAGAAAAAAAGAAATGCGCAAGACTTAGGTTTAATACTCATGTGTAATAAATTTGATAAGATGCTAAGTGCTAATACACAACAAGTATTGAACACATATTAGTATCCTATTAGTATACTACATATGAACACTCGACCTAAGTTGTGTAAATTTTAAGGGACTGGTTAATATATGCACTTAAGGCATATGTTAATAAACTGTAAAACTCAAGTTTTTAACCGCATAATCACTTACTAGCCTCATCACACGCGCTCCGCACCTGCGATGAGTTTTTTTTTTTTAGTTTAATGTCATAATTTTTTAATTTTGTATATTGTTAGTGAGGTTATACGGGAATGAATTTTTAAAAAGCTAAAATTTAGGATTTTGAAAAAAAGTAAACTGCTGGGTTTAGCATGCCAATTTTTAGAAAAAAAAAAAGGTATCAAATGTGTGTGAAGTATATTTAAACAGAGAGTGTATAATAATTTTTAGGAAAAAAAGTTTCTCAGGTAATTTTTTGTTTTTGAATTTTATTGAATTACAATTTTAATTCTATTTTTTTTATTTTTTAGGAATAAAAATTATCTAATTAGATTAAAAGTATTTTAAACATTTTTTGAAGTTATAACTAACTTTTTGAATTTTCTTAATATCTTTTAATTAATATACAGAGATAGGAGTAATGCTGAGGACACACCATTACAAATCACAACTCACCATGTGGTGAGTTGTGGTATAAAATTCTGCTAAAATTGGTGTCTCCAATATTACTATAGAGAAAGAGATAGATATAGTTTCTCTTAAAAAAAAAAAAAAAATCTAATTGGGACATATATAATGCGCAAGCCATGCTACAAGCCTACAACACAAACGTTTCAACCGTTTGATCACAGCCAACGCCAGGGACAATCTAGTCAATAATCACAAGGTCATTTTCGTCTACAAAATATTATTTTAAAAAGTATGAAAAAGACAAATAGAGACCCCTCATTTTTTCTGAACGTTAACAACTCAATCCACACCGTCCAATCTAATCCATCAACGGCATCGAACGGCCCAACAACGCAAAAACGCGAGGGAAATAACGCTGTCCGTCCGATCTTCAAATCCTCACCCTTTCGCTTCCTTATATAATTCCACATTTCCAAAGCTCGCTTTCTCACACTCAAATCACACACACTCTCTCTCTCTCACTCTCACTCTACACCCTCCGATCGAGTCACGCTCCGTCGCCGGTCGCCGGAGCCTCGTCAGAATTCTCACATTTCTCACTTCCGATCTCTGGATCTCTGCTCTTTGGTAAGTTTCTCGGCTATACATTTCTTCTCTGCTTGGTTGCTCAGAAACCTTAGGAGAGTGAAGTACAAGACAGTAGAATACTAGCGCATTTTTTTGAATCAATGCTTTGTAATGTGTTTTGTTATCTTTATTTTACTTTCCTTCATTTTCTCGGCAACCAAACGGTCTCGATCTACTAGCCTTTTTGCTTAATCCTCGAATTTTATGTTTCTCTGTTTGTTTTTTTGGTATTTAATTTCGATTTGAACTTCTTTGAAGTAATTTTTTTTACTTAAATCTATTTGGCTCCTGAGAAAATGGTGGAAAATTAGAGCAATTGAGAGATTTTAAGGATTTGAGATTATTATTCTATTTACCTGCATTTTCTCATCAACCAAACAGAGCATTAGGTTTTTCACTGACATTGCTACTTGATTTTGTGCTTGTGTTATTCAGAATTGAAAGTTTTTTTAGGTTTTGAGACTATTATCTTATTTACCTTCATTTTCTCATCAACCAAACAGTGCATTAGGTTTTTAACTAAACATTACTGACATTGCTACTTGATGTGTTTTTACACGGTTTCTACAGAGAGAAAATGAGAGAAATCCTTCACGTTCAGGGTGGACAATGTGGAAACCAGATCGGATCAAAGTTCTGGGAAGTGGTTTGCGACGAGCACGGCATCGACCCTACCGGCCGCTACACTGGGAACTCTGAACTGCAATTGGAACGCGTCAATGTGTATTACAATGAGGCCTCTTGTGGGCGGTACGTCCCTCGTGCCGTGCTCATGGATCTCGAGCCGGGTACCATGGACAGTGTGAGGACTGGTCCCTATGGCCAGATCTTCAGGCCTGATAACTTCGTTTTCGGGCAGTCTGGTGCTGGAAACAACTGGGCCAAAGGGCATTACACTGAGGGAGCGGAGCTCATTGACTCGGTTCTTGATGTTGTGAGAAAGGAAGCTGAGAATTGTGACTGTCTTCAGGGTATAATTTCTTCTTGTTTTTTATTGTTTTTCCTTTGTGTTCTTTTATCTTTTATTTTTTTTATGTTGTTAATGGTTTAGGAATTCATGGAGTTGGGATTTGGATATTGATATTATGCTACTTTTGCCTATTGAACTCTGGGAATTATAATTTATTGGATATTGAATAACTTAGTTTTGGACAGCAAAGGTTGTCTAGATTCTATTTTGTTTCCTATATGTCTCTTAGAGTTTTTGTTTGAGTGAGATCTTTGTTAGCAGTCTTATGCCTTTATGTATTTTTATTGTAAGTCATAAGATTTCTTGAATGAACAGTGAATAATAGATCTTTTTACATGAACAATTTATCATAGTTTTATTTTTATCTAACTTATACTGCTTTTCTTTCTTGATGGAATAACATTATAATATTTTAGGAATTTAAGAAGAGCACTTTTATCTTATTTTTATAGCGTATATTAAATCTTCTCTGCCGACACAACTATAAAGAAAGTAAAATGATGTATAGTATGTCATTGTAATGAAATTGATTTATATATGGGTTTTTCTTGCTTCAGGCTTCCAAGTATGCCACTCTCTTGGTGGAGGTACTGGTTCTGGGATGGGTACTTTGCTTATTTCAAAGATCAGGGAAGAGTACCCTGACAGGATGATGCTTACTTTCTCTGTGTTCCCATCGCCAAAGGTCTCAGATACAGTTGTTGAGCCCTACAATGCCACCCTTTCTGTTCATCAGCTTGTTGAGAATGCAGATGAGTGCATGGTGTTGGATAATGAGGCCTTGTATGATATTTGTTTCAGGACTCTGAAGTTAACTACCCCAAGCTGTAAGTAGATTATTTTCAACTGCAACAAAGTAGAAGCTAGGATTTCAATTCAGTTTTCTATAAAGACTTTCTACTGGCCTTATTTCAAAGATATTAGTATAATGCTGTTTCTTATGCAAGGTTGTCTTGACTGTCACATGTGAACTAGTTGAATTTTAACAAGTATCATGCTTAGTTAGGACCATGTTGAACAAGTTAAATAGTTTGTCTACAATTGTTCATTTATTTTTTTGTAATCTATTTTCGATTGCATATGCTTATAATTACTGCCTCCCTCCATCTGGCTGCCCAAAATATTTCTTCAGTTTTAAAAATTAATGGTCATTATTTATTGACTTCTCAGCATGCCCTTATCCTTTAGTATCTTGATTCTAAAGAAAAAAAGCCCCTATCCTTTATTTTAGTCAATTTATTTTTTATTTTTAAGTTTATAAGGGCATTTTTTAAAACCTACACATTTTTCTTAGAGAGACACTACAAATGATGTTCCCTTAAAATATTTGATTTTCTAAATGGGACTAACAAAGTATATGATTATGTATTTTAACAAAAGTGGAAAAGTTAGAATACTAGTAAGAATCCCTGAGATGTTTGTTTTTTGTTTGTAAAACATTTTAACCTTATTGGACTGGTTCTTAGTGTGGAGAAACCAACCTTTTTCTTCAATTTTGGATTTACTTGATTTATGTAATTTTTGTATTTGATATTTACACCCCTGTATACTTCCTGTGTACTTGGGTGTCTCTTTTTTTGATATCAATAAATCTTTATTACTTATCCAAAAAAAAAAAAATTAACATGATCTGAATTCAATGTGCTGCTACTGGGTTGCTGTGTCATTTTGTTTGTACTTGAAGGTTTGAAGCCCATGTGCCTGGGGGCGGGGGGGCTCACACTATGTTTGGTTTGGTTGTGTTCTTAGCGTTGTCTATTATTGTGGTTAGTTGTGGACAGCTATTTTCCTGATGAATTTCTTTATCATTCATTGATTTCACCTTCTTGGTAGGTCAGTGCATTATGCATGTTGTGGGGTCAGATGTTCGCCCACCTTATAGTGATTATGAAATATGTTTGATAGCAACTGTTAGGTACAGTTGATGCCTGAAATGAAGCCATCCCAATTAATTTAGTATGATGGCATGTGTTGAGTTTGACTTCTGAGCTGAGTGATTTTGAATGTGGGGTCCTCATTGGATCTTGCATGATATTTGGGCATGTATTTATGGGGAAACATACATTTATTTGGTAAGATGCCACTGTCTAATGCCTTTCGTCAGTGTCTTATTGTGTTTGGGTGGTGTGTTACTACTGCATGATAACCTGCTTTTGTTTGGCAACTGCATTTTAGAACTTAATTCCTATATGTAATGTGATGAATGTAACGTATCAAATATCAATGCAACAACTTGTTTATGATTCTTGATTTGGAAAATCTCAATAATTTTAAGTTGGCCTTTGCCATAACTTTCACTGATGCGCGGGATCCGCCATATAATGGGCCTTTTTAATTAATTAATTTTTTTATTTTTGAAATTTTCTTGTGACCTTTTGGTTGGTCATGATTCCTTTGATGGAGGTTTAAACTCCCCCCATAAGAGTATTATCCTCAAAACTATTTGATAATATTGATAAAAGATTTGTGAAGGGAATGTTTTGTGATATTTTTATATAGTGTGAAAAGGGTTCATATTTTAAAAAGTGCTATCCTTATCTTCCAAGGTTTCTGCTGATCAACTCTGATTTATTTCCTCTGGCAGTTGGTGATCTGAACCATCTGATCTCTGCAACCATGAGTGGTGTTACCTGCTGCCTCAGGTTCCCTGGCCAGCTTAACTCTGACCTCCGGAAACTTGCAGTGAATCTCATTCCGTTCCCCCGTCTGCACTTCTTTATGGTTGGATTTGCTCCTCTTACCTCACGTGGTTCTCAACAGTACCGTGCTCTAACTGTCCCAGAGCTTACCCAGCAAATGTGGGATTCAAAGAACATGATGTGCGCTGCAGACCCACGCCACGGTCGCTACCTCACAGCTTCAGCCATGTTCAGGGGCAAGATGAGTACTAAAGAAGTCGATGAACAGATGATCAATGTGCAGAATAAGAATTCTTCTTACTTTGTTGAGTGGATCCCGAACAATGTGAAATCAAGTGTCTGTGATATTCCTCCCAGGGGCCTCTCTATGGCATCAACCTTTATTGGGAACTCAACCTCCATCCAGGAGATGTTTAGGCGGGTGAGCGAGCAGTTCACAGCTATGTTCAGGAGAAAGGCTTTCTTGCACTGGTACACTGGGGAAGGCATGGATGAAATGGAGTTCACCGAGGCAGAAAGCAACATGAATGATCTGGTATCCGAGTACCAGCAGTACCAAGATGCCACAGCAGATGAGGAACTTGACTATGAGGATGAGGAGGAAGCTGAGCAGGAGGAGATGTAAGGTGTGCAAGAGAGCAACGACATGGGCCTAAAAATATCTACAAGCAATTAATCATGAGATAATTTTCTTGTGTTTTTTTCTAAGTGGGAACTCTTAGGAGAGTTGGGAAAATGGCTATTTTTCCTTGTTTCATATCGTGAAATATTTGTAGTTGGGGAGTTAGAAAGTTGTGTATGTTTGAATTCTAACTTTGCTTCTATCCATTTCTATCATGAAGTTTAGCATTATATATCCTATATCTGAAGCTTTTCTGTGCCTCACACATGGTAGGTGCTACTCGATCATGATCTCTTTCTCTTCAATTTTGTTTCTTGTTTTGTAGTGGGCCTTAAACTTTTGAGGTGTGCGCATGGAATGGAAGCCCAAACTCAAAGTGGGGGCAATTCGGAATAACACAAGTTTCTAGCAACATTCTTTTAAGTGCTTGTCAAAGCTTAATTTTAATGTAGACATGCCAAATTAAGGGGTTTTTTTGTTGGGAAAATAATATTATTTAATTAATAATTATTAAATATAGTTTTGTATAAGAATTATTTTGGAGAATAGCCTTTACTCTAAAAGGTTAGAGTAAGTGTGCATTTGGATACTGTTTATTTTACTGAAAACAATAAAAAAATAATAAAAAAGTTACTGTAGAGGCACGGGTTACTGTTCATTGGACTAAATGCACTGTTCATGTCTCATGAACAGTACAAGAGGCTCTGAGCTAAAAAAATAAATAAATAAACGTAAAAACGCAAACACAGTAGACGTGAGACGTATCCAAATGGAGCTTAAATTAGATGGAAACTTTTGGGAACTATTAGTGAGCGTTTGGATTTAGATTATTGACCCTGCGTTTGGGTTTGTTTTTTTAAACCAGCGCCTCTTGCACTGTTCATGTTCCATGAACAGTGCATTTAGGCCAATGAATAGTATCCCCGCGCGTGAACAGTAACTTTTTTATTATTTTTTTATTGTTTTCAGTTTTCAGCAAAATAAGCAATATCCAAACGAACACTTACTATGACTAGTATATAGTATTTTCATTGACATGACACTATTAAAACAAAAAAAACAAAAAAAAAAAAAGTTTATTCTCCCACCTTTCCATCTTCCCATTCTCTATTCCATTTCTTCATCCTTTCTTTTGTATTTTTCTTCTCCAATCGCCTATCAAAGAGAACCAAACTCACCACACCAACACAAAGCAAAATAGTGTTGACAAATCACAAACCGCCATAAATACTACAATCAACTCTTTAATCACCAACCTTAAAGTCTGTAGCACAACAACGGCTCTCCAAAGCCAATTTGGTCTCCCTCCTCCATCTTCAGCCAATTCATCACTGTCGTCAGTAAAGAGCATAAGAGTGTGCCAATGCTAGTTTGGGTTGGGCACCGGACAAGCTATTAATGGAAGAACCAACTCAGATGTGGAAATGAGCTTGTTCCATGAAACAAAAAATGTCCAAAAAACAGAAGAAAATGTTAGGGAAGGATTTGGTGGCATCACAGGCTAAAAAACCAATGCAGAGTTTTTAAATTCAATTGATAGACCTGTGACATACACTAAAGCAGAAAGGAAAGTTAAAAGTTTAATAGACTTATTTGAAAAGATGAAGTCTTTAGACTCACCTCTAGAAAAAGAAAGACTTTGAACCCCATCATAGATCACCTTCAGTAAAAACCATGATAGATAATTGGCATAATAGACAAAAAAGTAGCTTAATAAGTTCTGACATACCTATAAACATGACATATACAAAATATGATAAGAGAAATGACTTAAAGGACACTAAAAACAACTTTGACAGAAAAGAAAGAATATAGTTCTATGCACATAGTACAAGGAAAAAATGATATGATAGATATAGAAAGAGAAAAATGTATAATAAAGAAAAGAATAGTAAGAAAAGAGATAGAAAGAATAGAAAGACAAGATAATAGTAGTTCTATGGAAGTAATACGGAAGAAGTTAGACATGAGAGATATAGAAAGAGAAAAATGTATAATAATGAAAGAAATTGAAAAAGAAAGACAAAAAAACAATCTAATAGACTTAGTCAATAAAAAATGGAGACATAATGGTCCAAAAGAAAATGATAGACTAAAAAAAGAAATTGATAAGAAACTAAAATCAATTGAAAGATCTATGACAGAAATACAAGATAATAGTTTAACAAAATTAACTAAAAAGATAGAAACTTTAAATTCACCCTTAGAAAGAAGAAATATAAATAGTGATATAGAAAGAAATATAATAGTGTTAGATATTATTGAATCATCAAATAATGAAAGAATTGATAGAAATAGCAGATATACTATTTGTCATAAATGTAAAGAATATTGACATACTAAAAAACAATGTGAAAGACATAATAAAATTGTTAAACAAATCAATAAATTAGATTTTGAGAAAGATATCATAAATGAATTAATGGAAATATTTAATGTTAAACAAAAAGAGATAGATCAAATTAAAAAAGAATCAAAATCAATCAACCCACATAAAATTAATAAAAGAAAAGGGAAACGGAAAAAGATAATAATGAAACTAATAAACAACCTACCTAACCACCTGAAAGACAAAAAAGACTATTTACTTAACTTGAAAGATTCTATAGACATACCCGTTGTTTGTATTAAATGTAAAGGATATGGACATCATGCTAAAGAATGTGAAAAGAAAGAAAAGGTTAAAAAAGAAAGGACAAAAATCAAACAAGATAATATAGACATAAAACCGGTGACCATACAAGACTTAATGACAGAAGTAAAACTAGTAAAACAAGAAATAAAAGAGATTAAGGAGGATAACTCCACAAACTATCAAACATAGATGAACAAAATATTGTAGAAATAGTAAACTTGAGAGATTTTCCTAAAACTCTGACAGATTCTCCAGTAACAAACATAATAATAACAGACCCCCCTGATCCTCCTATAGATAAAGATGGTACAGAGATTAATAATTCAAATAATGGTAAAATTGACATTAACCACAATAGACCGAATTTTCTAAGTTTAATAGACAGTTATTTTTCAAAAATGGTATATAGAAATTACTTTAGTAATTAATACAGAGTTTTCTTTGACAGAAGTTGCCTTAATAGACTCAGGAGCTGACATGAATTGTATACAAGAAGGATTAATACCTTTAAAGTATTATGAAAAATCATCTGAAAGATTAACTCAGGCTAACGGAGAAAAGCTAATAATTAATTATAAAATACCTAATGTTCACATATGTAATGATGGAATATGTTTTGAAACCGTTTTTGTTTTAATAAAAAACCTATCTTCTAAAGTTATTTAAGGAAATCCTTTTATGGTTTGCTTTACCCTTTTTTAACGACAGATGAAGGAATTAAAATTAACGTGCTAGGAAAGGATATACTTTTTAAATTCATTTCACCCCTTATCCAGAAAGAAATTTATTCCCTCAATAATGTCACTATCATAAAAGAAATTGATAAAGAAAGAATATGTAGAACAGAAAGACATTTGTCATCTTTAAAGACAAATTTATCGTCTGCTAATCAATTGACTCTTGTAAGAACCAATTCAGATGTGGAAATGAGCTTGTTCCATGAAACAAAAAATGTCCAAAAAACAGAAGATAATGTCAGGGAAGGATTTGGTGGCAATTGCATCACAGGCTAAAAAACCAATGCAGAGTTTTTAAATTCCGGTAAAAATAGATACAATTATATATATGTGTGTGTACATCAAGCATCATGAACAACTGATACCATATAGATACAAACAAATTACTGGTTATGTGACTTCCATGGCTTTCATGTAGATCTTATTAGTTATAAAAGGTATTGACAAAATGGAAATCATGCAGTTATTATTTCTTTGGAAGTCCGTTGGTGGTTTAGGAATTGAACACTCTCTTGCCTGTTCCATGAAAATATGTAGCTCTTAATAGTTAAATCCAGTCTTTTTTCACTTAATAAGTTTGGTCAACTTCATATTCCAGTTCTATAATGGTTCTTTTATTTATTTACTTATTTTTTAAAGAATACAACAGGCAAGGGAGTATTACATATGATCATTAATAACCAATGCAAAAGCTTTTCTCCAAACAGTATGAATTCAAGAAAGCAATATTTTTCAAATAATAATTCGGACATGGTAAGATGAAAAATAATCCATCAATCACAAGTATGATATGACTAATACAAAAGGAAAATATAAAATAAGTAATCTGATGAAATGCTTAACAAAACCGTGTACATCAACCAAGTTGTGTTTCAAAATTATATCTTCATTTATTTCCTTCAGTTTCTTAGAGACAAAACAGAGAATTACTCTTGCAAAAAGGTAAAAGAAACTTCTATTTAAGTCAAAGGAAAATGAAAGAAGAGCAGGAAGCATTTACTTTGAGTTTTAGGAATGGCATTACTTCCTAAGAGGGAGTGAAGAAGGTTTATTGGGGGGCCTATTGTTATGTCAAGATTACCACAAAACCATGAGCTAATCCTCATCAGAGGAAGATTCTACATCAGCATTGGCTCCATCACTGTCACTTCCTGAGGAGGCCACGTTGTCAAACTCATCATGCCAGGGGCTCTTAAACTCTTGAAGCTGGTAGCATCTATCCTCAAGATAACCATCCAACTTCACGCTCCAACACCCTCGAATGTCAATATGCGCAAGGGCCGTGCACTTAGCAAGAATGGCCTCAAGGCCAACATCGCCAAAGCGGCCATAACAAAGCTCAAGATGCTGAAGTCCTGGCATTGTGTCAGCTATGATCATTGCCTCGCTATCATCAGGCTTGATGCCCGTCCCATTCACATTGTAACTAGGCAACACCTCCGGTAGGGGCATATTTCTCCTCAAGTGAACCAAGGTCTTGCAGTTCTTTCCAAAAGATTCAAGCCCTTTGCATGTTATCTTCAAACAGTAGCTGATGTCAAGGACTGCCATGTTTTCAAATGAAATTGCATGCCTCTCTACCATTTTGTCAGTGACATCACTCATAGGAATCTGCAATACCCTAAGGAATCTGCCACTACAGAAAAGAAAAACAGTTATACCAATCTTCTTCCTTTTTAATGAATGATATACTTTTATTGCAAAAAATTGATAAACAATCAGTCCAGAAAACAGGCTGCAATAACATTAACAAGCCCAAAAACTTAACTACTACCCAAGAATAGACATAGCCACTCTCCATTAGAACAGATTATTCTCTTTCCTAATAGATTAGAAACATTCTTGAAGCCTCCAATCCGAGCTTAAACATAATATTTGATCTCCTTCAACAGCCTTTCACAGTTTCAACTTGGCTATTATATTTATAGACCCTTGGAACACCTTTGCAGCCAAATGTGGTACACAGCAGAAGCAAAAAGTAAGCTTGCATACAATTAATCACTCTTAAGGCTCTAACCCTTAAGCTCTTGATGAACACTCCAACGCATAAGATCATGCAATGAAAAGAACTGCATATTATAACAAGGACCACAGAGAGGACCTTTCTGCCAAATTCTCCCAGTGAAGAAGCATTCAAAGAATAAATGGTCTATACCTGCTAATCAACTTTTACAGTACACACATATCTCCTCCTAGCTAGCCTCTCACGAGTACAGAATCTGTCCTTAATTGCTACCCATAGCTTTTAAATTAATTTTTATTATATATATATATATATATTTTTTATTATTATTATAGAAAACAGTAATAATATATATATCATGTTTCAAGTATACTGATAATTTCTGAGACCGTTTGGCCATCCACTAAATTTCTATTTCAGCTGCAACTAATGTTTCCAATTTATTAAAACCGATAAATAACCGGTGGCAAAAGGTTAAGTTATTAGAAAACAATAAATTCAATTATTTAACCATTGTTCTATTTTCCGCCCATGTGTAAACCCAAACTCCCCCTTAGTAATGAATGAGAGACAAACTACCATTTGTGCCAAATGGTTAACATATTAGAAAATAATAAATTTAGTTAATTAACTATTATTCCAATACTCCCCTACATGTGAGGGCATAGACTCCCTCCTTATTAATAAATAAAAGGTAGAGCAAAGATAATTTTTTTGAACTCAAGACCACATATTCTAATACCACAAGAAATTCTCATTTCTCCCAAAATCTAATCCAATAGTTATAACAGGTAAGGGAGTTTTGAATCTTAGATGCCTACATTGAAACACTATGAGCTATCAATTGAACTATAAGAATCTTACCCGTTTGTCCCAAAATCTCAAACTATTAAAAAAGAAAAAAAAAAGTAAAGATCTAATTATTTAACAATTATTTTAACAAATTATGATTCTTTTGTAACTCAACTAATACCTTTTATTGTTTGTAACCGAGAATTCAAAAGTAAGTTCATAGCACCATTCAAAAAAAAAAAATTTCTTCTAATTCCAATAAAGAAAGAGATTCACATAAGTTTGCATTTTGTTTTATCACCTTACAAGCAATACCTTGAGACACAAGAAATACACACACAAACACACAGTTATTATTCATACCAGTTGGCAACATAAGCGAAGCCAGGATCGCCAACCTTGAAAGCAGAGAGGCGGCGCACAGTCCCTCTAGTCCGCCGCACGAGCTTCCGTACGGCCGAGTCAACTTGGAAACCCGTACGGTCCATCTTGCGACACCATTGATCGATGTCAATCTCAGCCCAACAATAAGGACCATGCACACACGCCGCAAACGACTTGCAAACCACAGGCAACACTCCGACCCTTTCCTCAGCTGAAAGCCGCGTGAATATCAGAGCCAATATTTCTGGGTTCAGACTCTCCCACTTTCCACCACCACCACCAACGACAACAACCTCGTCCTTAACACTCAAACACTGTTTCTTAGGATTTGAAGTGGTTGTGCTGTTCATGTTTGTGTTTCGTTTTTTGTTTGAATGAGAGTGGTATTGTTGTGAATGAGAGTAAATATTGCTTGTTGTTGAAAAAAGGGTATAAAAGCTTGAGCTGATGCGTTTTGTTCGGTTTTCTGGTAATGGGATTGGGCACACGTTGTGGGGTTCCCCATTTTCTTAGAAGCTTTGGTGCCGTTTGCGTTTCCTTCGCTTCGAAATTGGAATGGCTAAAAGGTCAAATCGGGTTTGGGTTATAAAACAAGTAGACTGTAAATTTTTCATTTTGGGCCTGGCATGTTTGATTTCTTCTTTTATATTTCAAAATTTTTATTTTAACCATTCATGTTTGGCTTAGTTTTAGTTTAGTTTAGTTTTTTTTTTTTTGGGCCCTTTACGTCATTTTGAATCTTTGATCGTTCATGAAAATAATTTTTTTGAAACGTAAGTGGTTAAACAGATAACTAAATTAAACATGAAGAGTATGTTGAAATTCGGCCCATATCACAAAAATGTTCCTGACAGAGCCCAAATGAAAATCTTTAAATATAAAAGGCTAATATGAAAACGAATCAAATATGAAAAATCAAAATGAAAATTTTGAAATTTAAAGGGTCGAAATGAAAACTATTTCAAACTTTAAGGGTCAAAAATGTACTTTAATCTGCAACTTACAGGCTAAATTATAGATTTCCCCCTTATGATTTACCTTAAAAATACGGAGTTATACTATATGTTTTATTTTGTGATACTTGCCTCTTTTGTGGTTAGCTTTGTGAGGTATTTTGTCATAAACTTTAAAAAGATATGAAGATGAGAAGTGCCAACACGCCTATTGAGAAAAAAAATGTATAAGGAAGAATATCATTCTTTCCTCACATTTCTTGTTTTCTTGCTAATTTTCTTATTCAATCCTCATTTGAGTTTGTAGCTATTCACACAAACTAAGTTTAAGGAGACACCCTTCTTCTTCTTCTTAGCTAAGTGTGCGTTTGGTAACCAATTATAAGTTGACTTTTTGCTTAATTTATCCACTGTTTATTGGTCTTGCAAAAAAGAAGCTTTTTTTCATTATTCAATTAGCTTATTGTACTTTTAGCCATATATATCACTTGAAGGTCTCACTGTTTTTGCTCAAAAAGTAGGGTTGTAAATGAGCCAAGCTTTGCTGAGTAATGCGTGTTTGAGCTTGACTCATTAATAAAAATCAAATGCTCAAGCTTTACTCAAGTTCGAGACAAACTTTCAAACAATGTTTGAACTCGAGCTTGTGAGAATGCCAAAAAACTTGAGTTTGGCTTGGGTTGGCTTGATTAATTAGTCAAGCCAAGCTCAAGCTTAAAATTAAGCTCAAACTCGAGCTTAAGTCAAGCTTTTTAGCTTGGGATCCAAAAAAATTGCATCATCAAATGCTTATATCACCAAAAATCAAGTAAAAAAAAAAATATTTATATATATATAATATACTCATTTTATCATGCTTCGAATTCTACTCGTGATTGAAAATTGTTCAAATTACAACTTTACATAATTAAATCCATCAATTCATCATTAATTTCCATAGTTTGAATAATTGTTCAAAAATACAAATTTTACATCCACATTTGTTATCCGTGCAACTATAATCTTCACAGATCTAAATAAATTAACATTCTAAAACATATATGAATAAAGAAGCTATAAATTAACATTCCAAAACATATGTGTAATGTCATAATAATGAGTTTATTTAGTAAACATATATCAAGTTATAAACGAGCCTAAGCTTGGCATGTTTTGTAGCCCTATTGTTTACGAGCTTGTTCACGAACAATTTTCTTTGTTAGGGCTCGGCTTGTTTATCAAACAAGCCTAGAGCTAAGGCTCAAGCTTGGTTTATTTATAAACAAACAAACATGAACAAGTTTTTTATCGAGCCGAGCCTGAGTTATTTTTGAAAGGCTTGGTTCGTTTATAGCCTATCAAAAAGCCATGTACATTTAGCTTATTATAGGTTCTACTCTATAGTTTTTGTTAGTAGGGCAAGGTACAATTAACTTATTGCAGGTCACTCTATTTTTTTTTTTTCTACAATACTTTCAGAAAAAAATAATTAACTTATTTTATTTCTCTTTTAGTTTTTCTCTATAATAGTTTCAATAAACAATAAAAAAGCAAAAAACTGGATAAACAATTGCCAAATGGAATTTTTTTTTTTTTAAGAGTAAAACGAAATGGACAATTGGACATTAAGTGTGATAAACTAAAACATTATGTTTTAAGGATAAGTGATATATATCTATCGATACTATGCCAACAATTCGACCCACTCACGTATGGCAATTATTTGGTGTAGGAGTATTTACTCTTGTTCACTTACACTATTTGTGTTTGCGGGGTTGTGAGTCTTGTGACTATACGTGGGAGTGAATAAATTGTATGAGATCGCCACCATTATTATTAAATAGGTGTTTAGTCTTTAGACACGATTATTAAATAAGTTGTGTTCATCTTGACACTATAATATGATTTGAACACTGTGTTACCAATATATACCAACATTTATATCCATGTGTGCTTTTTTCTCCAAAAAAAAAAAAAATTCCATGTGGGCTCAAGGTCGATGCCTTTATCTCTACATGTAACACATAAACTAAAATTACCAATGAATATAAAGGGCGCATTGACTCTTAACACTTCCTCTTAAATTCTCACTAGAAGTACACAAAATGAGACTCTTTTTTTTCATGGTCTGTCCTTAGAGTATATGACCAAAGCCAAATGAAATAATTGACAAAATGCGGTCATGCTAACAGGTGCCTTTAGGGCACTGGTTAACAATCCATTTTAGAAAAGTTTTAACACGACTTTTATAAAAAATGAAAAAAGCTATCAAAATATTAATTTTTTTTCTTTTTTTCCATAAAAACTTTCTTTAAATGGATTCTTAACAATTGCCTTAAGGGCATCTGTTAGCATTTTCCAAAAAAAAAAAGACAAAATTTAGATACAAAATTGATTGTTGCTTATGACTATATATACTTTACTTAATATATATTTTTATTGCAGGTGAATTTTAACAAATCTACTATTGGATTACATTTTCTTCTTAATTATATCCTCCATATTTGCAAAATTTCTAAAAAATTAAAGATCAATAGCTATGTCATCAATAAATTGTTTTAATTGCAAGTTTTTGTAGTTTAAAATTATGCATAAAATATAAACTTATAGATCATATAATAAATAATATCCGACTAACATAAAATTTGACGTGTATTAAGAGCGTAAAGAACATGTAATTGAACAGTTATATTTTCAAAATATATAGTAATATTCATTTTATTGAGTAAAGTTGTAACTTTAGTTTATAATCAATTTTGTAGCTAAACTTTGTTCAAAGAAAATGATAAGTTATGCACATTTTTCTTTTAATTAATTATTATTATTACTTATTTAAATATGAATTTCTATCACGTGGTTTTACTAATCTGTCTTAATTACTGTAATTAGAATAAATGTTAATAGTCAATAAAGATTTGGCAAATGTTTGTGTGGTGGGCTCATGGAAGTCTTCGTTCCAACTTGGGAATTGTGATGGTCTAAAATTGACAATCAATTATAGAAAACATATCATACTTTATTTTTTCTTCTCCCTCATGAAGTCACATGGTTTAGTTTCCTATGGCGGGATAAGTGATAATAAGATGCAATGCCATCAATAAAGAGAATAAACATATTCAAAACAAAACAAATAGTTATTCCCCATGTTAAATTTCCATACACTATGTCATGCATTTATTTATAATTGCTTATGATCCTCTTTTATTTCAATATACTTTTAATTGAGGGAAATTTCCTTATACATTATGTCATGTATTTTTATTGTTACAATAAGTTTATAACATGTCTTGCCAGTCATAAAAATAAGAGATCCTGGTTTGAACAAGAAAGAAGGGATCTTATTTTTGTTTGACAAAAAGAAATGTTGAAAGATTGGACACCTTCCAATATCCGTTG
The DNA here is from genome assembly GCA_030021035.2 of Notholithocarpus densiflorus. Lineage (NCBI taxonomy): Eukaryota > Viridiplantae > Streptophyta > Magnoliopsida > Fagales > Fagaceae > Notholithocarpus > Notholithocarpus densiflorus. The sequence goes on along the minus strand of JARYZH020000082.1, from coordinate 100,773 downwards.
TAGTTTCTTTAGCTATTACTATTTTTAATTGATTATAAATAAAAATGGAGAATCTCTCTCTCTTTTTAATTTGTTTTTAGGGGAGAGAGAATCTCTATTAAGATATGAACTAAACTCAATCAAAAGAAAGTAATTTCTAATGGAACACTTTGTAAACTTATGAGGTCTATATTGTTTAATTTGTTTGTCATATTTACGAGATCTAAGAAGGAACAAAAAACAAAAACAAAAACAAAAACAAAAAAAACAAAAAGACTCCTTTGCCACGAGTCACATGCATTCTTAGGGTTTTTTTGTTTTTGTTTTTGTTTTGAATAACATGCATTATTAGGTTGTAAAAGCAATCATCCAGCTATCATGAACCGACATAAAACCTTACGTGTCACTTTTTCCTACGTTAATATACTATATAGTACTCTAATATGAAAAGGAGAGATAAGAATAAGATATATATATATATATATATTTTTTTTTTTGGCTACGATTATTTGTATACGGGGATATGATTAATTATGAAGTTCAGATTGTTTGGCTCTCATGAAGAAATTGAATTCCGTGATGGTGGAAACTGGAAATCACATGCGTGAAATCTTATTTGGGTTATGATAAGAATTTAAGTGAATGGTCAAGAGTGTCAAATCCTTTATTTATTTATTTATAGTGATCAACATGATTCCTCATGAGTCATGAAGAGTTATAAGTAGCTCTTTTGAAGAGTTGTTCTTCTTCTAACCAATGCAACTGTTCTTGTTGGGTTGCATTGTTTCTCAATTTTGACTTTCTACATGGGAATTGTCGTAAACTTTTTTGATTGTCACAAACTTTTTTTTTAAGAAACACACACAAGGAAGAAGAAAAAAATGTTCAAACATAATAGTATACCACAAACTCTACTCAAAAGTCATAGTAATTATTACAAACTTGATTACACTATAACAAGTGATAAACTATAATCAACATGAAAACATTGATACCAATTAGGCCATAAGCTAACTCTTAGCTATGATTCCTCGTAGACTGACAATGGGCATTAACATAGGCCATTCATCATCACTTCAAATCACATCCTTCCTAATATACTATACATTACCAATAGTGTAATCCAGATGTTTTAGCGGTTCAATATCAAGTAATCAACATCAATTACCATTCTTACAATATTTTTTCAACTATTTTTATAACTGTTGACATAATTTGTTATAATTAGAATAACATCACTTTCACGTAAACTTACAGTCACTTTTATTACTTACCAATTAAACAATCCTACAAGTAATTATTAAAAAGATTTGTAAGAAGTATTGTATCCCTAACCAAACTATAACCAGTAACATTCCTTCTCTTTAACCAATTTACATTATTGGTACTAACCCAAAAGAGAGACTATTTTAGTAATTTCATAGAAAAGCAAGGAATATATATAATGTACATTAGAGCTGTACACTCTGTCGGCAATACGGTCCCAAACCTCTTTATTCCTCATCACAAGCTCTTGCAACCACCAGTTCACAAAACCCAAGAAGAATGGAACAGAGAAGGTACTGTTTAGGCCTTCTATTCTTCATTCTCTCTTGTTTTGTTCTCCTCTCTTTTTCAGGCTCTGTTGTTGTTGAAGCTTACAAGAACTACACAGTTGGTGATTCATTGGGTTGGTATGACACCCTTGAGAAGCCCAATGTCAATTACCAGAAATGGGTTGCTGGCAAGAACTTCAGCTTGGGAGATTTCCTCAGTAAGCACCCAAAACCATTGCTTTTACAAAAGCTAGCTACATGTTAAACTCTGCTTCTAGTTCTTATCCTTTTTATCTTTGGAGCCTATAAAGGCTAGTGGTTGGTTACTCTTAGTCATGTCATATACTTATTGCCTTTTCATTGAGTTTGTTCTTCCAATCATGCCTGAAACTTGGGGAGTTTTAAGTGAATTTACATTAATTTATTAGTATCATTAGTAATCCATTGGATCTATAACTTTTTAGGCCATTAAGTACATGGTCTTCTAAATTAATGATGGACAATTTATTTTCTGGTCCAAAAATACAATCTTTGCCTAACATTTTAATAATTACTTACCTAATAAGATTTAAATAATACTGAACTTTAAAATATACAGTTGTTTGATCTGATTTTCCAAGTTATTATACTGCTTTTGAATATTAGTAACTATTTTAATCAAATTCCCATGTTTTGATTATTTTTTAATTTTTTGTCCTTCCACTCCCTGGCCCTGTAAGCATGTCATAGGTTCTATTTTCCTTGAATTCTTTCATTCAACTGACTTTTCCCTTCTTTTCTTCTTGAGTTGGGAAAAGAAATCTTGATTATCACTTTTTTCTCTTTTCTAGGACGATAAACTTAACAAGACACAAAATTTTTCACAGCAAATATAACATATTATTATTATTATTATTATTTGAGGAATTTTTTTTAGATTGTTTCAACTTATGACGTCTGCTCTTAATGATAGTTTTTTATCATCAGACCAAGACACCAATCAGTTTTTAGTGTAGGCGAGAATTGAATTTCAGTTCTCTTATACAACTATAAAAGACTTTAATGCTCCACTGAAACCCACATTTTATTAGGAATACATATCATTATTAGTTCATAATAAAAATAACATAATGATAAATCTATACTTTATTCGTAAGTTACTTTAGTAAGTTTTTATTCTATCGGAACATATATGCAATCCTAGATCCGATTGAACATCTATGTACACCCAATCAATCAATCACTCTTTGGTGGGCACATGGTGTTGCTTTTCCCACTTGTGACATAGAAGTTAGTGGAAAAGCTAAGCCAAAGAAAAGAAGCATTAAAGAAAGAAAGAAAAAGAAACAGGTGCATGGAATTTCAAGAGATATATATTTACTACGTTACTAAAATATATGCTGTTGTTACTAAAACTCAGCTGCACTATACGCTGTTGTTACTAAAATATTGTTAATTGAAACCCTTTTTTTTTTTTTTTTTTATAATAGTAAAATTATTTCTTAAACTTACAAATTCACGTATATTTATCCATACTGCATTCAAATAACTGAAATCATAATTTCAACTCATATTTTCAAATTTAAAACTGTAATTTAAAATCATAATTTTAGTTGTTACTTACAATGCAGTGTGCAACAAGAATTAGCCATAATTAAATCCTATAAAATTCCACTTTTAGATGATTATGATTATCAAAGTTGTTAAAAATGCATAAAGAATTATCTTAACATAAAGTTATGTTTCCAGCTTGGTAAATAATGATTGGTTTGTCAGATATATATTCTTGTCCTCTGCAGCAAGCAATTATAAAAACATGCAGTATGGCACATGTTCACGTTACTTTTTTTTTTTTTTGGATGAACTGCATGTTCACGTTACAAATAATAGCCTGAATTGCATTTTTATCAACTCTTACCTAATTCTATACTTTGTCACACCAACTATGATGAGAATATTTGCAAATGTCAAGCTATTTTTTTGGAGGTATCCATTTGAATGATACAAAGTTTTTTTGGGAGGTAATTGATTAAAAGATTAGGTGTAAAAAAGAGTACAGTCTAAAGCTCATCATTCTATATTGTATATTCATAATGATTCAATTTATATTTAATTATTCACTCCCAAAACTGAATTAAACTTTAAACCTCTAAATGTATATGTTTCCTTGCATCTTGGAATTTCACATTTCATTATGTGCTTACCTCATGTATGTTCATTTATCTAAATGCAGTTTTCAACACTGATACCAATCATTCAGTAATTCAAACATATAATTTCACCACCTACAAACTTTGTGACTATGAAGATGCTCAAGAAAATGATACCATCCAATGGTCAACCTCAGATCCATCTGCCACAACCCTAAATTCAGTGACAGTGCCAGTTCCACTGGTCAAAGAAGGGATGACATATTTCTTTTCAAGTGATTATGATGGTGAACAATGTAAGAATGGCCAGCACTTCAAAGTTGATGTAACTCATGGCCAAGGGTTGCCAAAGGGTTTGGAAAACAAGCCTTCAGAAGAATCCCCAGGACCAATCAGTCCTAATTCTGGTGATGAAGAGTCTGCACCAGATACCATTGTTCCTTCCAATTTCAACAACCCCCATGAGGAAAGTGCTGATAAAGAGGCATCTGGGTCAGCTTCATTATCAATGTATTGGAAGCTAAAAGACAGGACAATGATTGTGATTTTGGTTTTCTTAGGGCTTGTTTGTTTGTTATGATAAGTTTTTTTATTTTTTATTTTTAATGGTCATTCTTTATTTATTTATTTTTCAAAGCTATTGTAAACTTTGTGTGTTTAGCCTTTACGGATTACATTTGCTACTGAGGTGTGTTTTTCTGTTTGGTTTGCTAATAGAATATTATATTTAATGTTGTATTGTAGAGAAAATAACTTGATAAAATTTGATACCTATATTAGACAGAAATTAGTATAAAATAAATTTCAACCAGTTGGTTGGAGGTTCCCATTATTGAGACATTCACAAATTTCAACCAGTTGGTTGGAGGTTTCCATCATTGAAGTTATGGTTTTATTGAATCAATTATATTGGTCTAACGAAGTTAATTAATTTTGGTAGATAGAGAATACAAATGACAGGTTGGATCCCAGATATCTTTATTGGAGATTTGTGACCAACTGTACCAAAATTAACCAGTAATCTTGTTTGGATTGGGTTAAAGTAACACTAAATCCATACTACATTTATCACTCAATAATTTTTTCTTAGATGTGTTTTTTAACAAATCTTTTTTTGGTTTACACTATTTTCTTGTACAGTACCTTATGTGCATGCAAAATTAGGGGTGTCAATTCGGGTTAGCGTGTCGGGTTCGTGTCGTATCATGGTAGGAGTATTCGACTAAATGGCTCAACCCTAACCCGACCCATTTAATAATCGTGTCATGATCCTTCAACCCTAACCCGACCTGTTAATAAAGCGGGTTGACTTGACCCAACCCATTTGACACGCTTAATAAACAAGTCGTGTTGGGTTGATATGAATGCAATACAACCCATTTCAACCTACATAATATTAAATATAACATCCATTTAGAAATAATTTTTTTTTACATCCCAAAAAGCAGTACATACACTTCAAGTCTTCAACCCACATTCAAAATAATATAGTTCAACAAAAATATAACATTCATCTAGAAATAAGTTCTTTACACTCCAAAAGAAGTGCATACACTTCAACCCAAATTCAAAATATCAAAGTTTAACAAAAATAAAATAACATAGTTCAACAAAAATATAATATCCTTGGAACTTGCCAAATGCTAAGTATCAATATTGAAAAAATATGAGCAAACAGTAAACTAATCCCGACTATGACCACGATTATCATCCATAGATTCTTTGTTGATGTCCAAATTCATAACATCTTCCACAAGCTCATCCAATTTCATTTGTGCAAGTTCTATGCCAAAAAGAAAAAAGTATTAGTAGTTCTAGGGTTTGTAAAGTTTCAATTTCTAATTATATCCTTAGTAAATTTTTGTAATTACTCACTTTTCTTTTTAAATTTAAAATATATGTTGGATATAAAAGGTATTTAACAAATCTAAAATAAAATAAATATTTATTTGTTACACAAGTTAAACGGGTTGTGTTAAGTGGGTCATTTCAAATTGACACAAATAAATTGGGTCAAACGTGTCTATTGCAGGTTACGCGGGTTGACCCGCTTATGACACGTTTCTTATCGTGTCGCTTTCGGGTTGACCTGTTTATGACCCAAACCCATTAAGGCCCAACCCTAATCCGAAAAAACTCGTGTCGGGTTCATGTCATGTTCGCGAGTTGGGTCGAACATTGACACCCCTATGCAAAATATCAAAATGATCGGGCATCAATAACTATCACATATAAATAACTATCACATATATGAGATATCTAAATATTAAGTTTTTCTAACTTTAAAATCATATTAAAAGACAAAACACTCACGTGCTTATAATAGTCTTGTGCTAAATGCTAATTATTATGGAACTGACATAAGAGATACTTCTTCCACTTAAAAGTATAATTTACCATTTTGTTTCAATAGTCTGTTTGAATCCGCTTATTTTGCTGAAATTGAAAACTTTTTGTTGAAAGTACTGTAAATAAAGATAAAAATTAGCTGAAATAGTACAGTGGGGCTCATGAATAGTACAAAAAAGTGCAGTGGGGTTATAAATAATAACAAAAATAAACTGAATAGTAAAATAAATTGGCAAAAAATAAGCTATCTAAACGCAACCTAAATCTGCACAAAAAAAGAGTTAAACTTAGGTCCAGTGCACTAATGTACTAGACCCAATATGATTTTGACACATATCCAAAATTGGACACGTCCGAATCGGGTTTGACGGGACATGTTTCCCAAAATAAAAAATCTTTAAAACCCAATCCACAACATTGTTGGACTAAAAATCTAAACTTAAAGCCCAAAATTCGGTCCATTTACTTGATCCAATCCACGCATCGATGCCACAAAAACAATCTGGGCCTCTCTAAATAGTAAATAGTAGGGTTTTAACCTTTTGCTCTATTTGGTAATTGGCAGTGAGTTTAGAGTGGGGGGCAAAAAGGACTTTTCAGGCGCAAAAAGCCCTTTTCGTGCATTTTGTGTGTTTAGGTACCGTTCTGGCAAACAGCAAACTTCAAAAGAAAGCTTCTTCTTTCTGAAACGATAATCAGATTTTATTTGAGCTGACGAAAATGCCCCTAACATCCTGATACAATTACACACATGCGGACATGCCCCTTTATAAACCCCTAACCCTCTGTACCGACCCAACTCAACCCAAACCCGTTTTACCATCTCTGCAACGCTTCGCCGGAGCAACCCAGTTCCTCTCTTCTCTTCACTTCACTTCGCCGCCGGTGAGTCTTTCTCTCTCTCTTTCTCATTACTTCAATTTTTTCAAGAAAAAAAAAAAATGAGCGATTCCGATTCTAATTCTAATTCCAATTCCGATACCGAAACTCGAAAAATCCGAAACATATGCATACTAGCACACGTGGATCACGGCAAGACGACGCTCGCCGACCACTTGATCGCCGCCTCGGGCGGCGGAGTGCTCAACCCGAAACTCGCCGGCCGCCTTCGTTTCATGGACTATTTGGACGAGGAACAGAGGCGTGCCATCACGATGAAGAGCTCTTCCATAGCTCTTCGTTACAAGCACCACTCGATTAACCTCATAGACTCGCCTGGGCACATGGACTTCTGTAGCGAAGTGTCCACCGCCGCTCGATTGAGCGACGGCGCTTTGATATTGGTCGACGCCGTAGAGGGCGTGCACATTCAAACCCACGCTGTTTTGAGACAGTGCTGGATTGAGAAGCTTTCGCCGTGTTTGGTTCTCAATAAGATCGATAGGTTGATTTGTGAGTTGAGGTTGAGTCCATTAGAGGCGTATACTCGGTTGTTGAGGATTGTTCATGAGGTTAATGGGATTGTTAGTGGGTATAAGTCTGAGAAGTATCTGAGTGATGTCGATTCAGTGCTTGCAGGGTCGTTGGGAGAGGCGGGTAGTGGGGACGAGAGTTTTGAGTTTATAGAGGATGATGAGGAGGACACATTTCAACCCCAGAAAGGGAATGTGGCTTTTGTGTGTGCATTAGACGGGTGGGGTTTTGGGATTCATGAGTTTGCTGAATTTTATGCTTCGAAGCTTGGGGCGAGTGCTGCTGCGTTGGAGAAGGCGTTATGGGGTCCTAGGTATTTTAATCCTAAGACAAAGATGATTTCGGGGAAGAAGGGGGTTGGTGGAGGAAGTAAGGCTCGGCCTATGTTTGTTCAATTTGTACTTGAGCCGCTTTGGCAGGTTTACCAAGTGGCTTTGGATGGGGAGGGGGATAAAGGGGTACTTGAGAAAGTGATCAAGTCGTTTAATCTGTCTGTGCCCACTCGCGAGCTACAGAACAAGGACCCGAAAGTTGTGCTTCAATCTGTTATGAGCCGTTGGCTTCCTTTATCAGAGGCAATACTGTCGATGGTGGTTAAGTGTATGCCGGACCCTATTGCAGCACAATCGTTTCGTGTCTCACGTTTGCTTCCAAAGAAAGAGATTCTGAACAATGGGGTTGATTCCAATGTTCTTGCAGAGGCAGAACTTGTTAGAAAATCAGTTGAGGCTTGTGATACAAGGCCTGAAGCACCGTGTGTTGCTTTTGTTTCCAAGATGTTTGCCGTGCCAATGAAAATGCTTCCACAGAGGGGTTTACATGGAGAGTTTATAAACAATTTAACTGAAAGTGGAGAGGGTGAGTCAGATGAGTGTTTCCTTGCATTTGCTAGGATTTTTAGTGGGGTTCTTTATTCAGGACAGAGGGTTTTTGTGCTTTCAGCTTTATATGATCCGCTAAAAGGGGAATCAATGCAGAAACATGTGCAGGAGGCTGAGTTGCAATCCTTGTATCTAATGATGGGTCAAGGCTTAAACTTGGTGGCTTCTGCAAAGGCAGGAAATGTTGTGGCAATTCGAGGCCTTGGTCAGCACATATTGAAAAGTGCAACTCTTTCATCCACAAGGAATTGCTGGCCTTTCTCGAGTATGGTATTTCAGGTTGCCCCAACTCTTAGAGTAGCAATTGAACCATCTGATCCAGCAGATATGGGTGCACTTTTGAAAGGCTTAAAGCTTCTGAATCGGGCAGACCCATTTGTGGAGGTCAGTGTTTCTGCAAGGGGTGAAAATGTCCTCGCAGCTGCAGGAGAAGTTCATCTAGAAAGATGCAAGAAGGATTTGACAGAGAGATTTGCCAAGGTAAAGTTGGAATTCTCTCCGCCCCTTGTGTCCTTTAGAGAGACCATTGAGGGAGAGGTATCCTATATGCTAGAGAACTTAAAGTCATTAACTGGGGGTTTGGATTATATTGAAAAGACAACACCTAATGGGAGATGTGTAGTTCGGGTACAAGTCATGAAGCTTCCGCCTACTCTAACCAAGATGCTTGATGATAGTTCTGATTTACTTGGAGATATTATTGGAGTTAAGTCTGGGCAAACCAATAAAGGTTTGGACTCCCAAAGATCAAGCATTTTAGAAGATGAGAATCCTATTGAAGCACTTAAGAAACGAATAATGGATGCTGTGGAGAAAGATATTTTGTTAATGACTGAGACTGACAAAGACCGAGCTGAGAAATGTAGAGCGAAGTGGCTAAAGCTTCTTAAAAAGATCTGGGCACTTGGGCCTAGGCAGATTGGTCCAAATATCCTATTCACCCCGGATTTCAAAAGAAAGGGTGTTGACTCCTTTGTTCTTATACGTGGTTCCTCTCATGTATCTCAGAGATTAGGCTTTGTGGATGATTCTATTGATGGTGACAAAGCTGCTGAGACATCTTCAGAAGTAACTCAAGCATTATCCATGGAAGCCGAGCATCTTGAAAGTAGTGTTGTAACTGGGTTTCAACTTGCTACTGCAGCTGGACCCTTATGTGATGAACCTATGTGGGGTTTGGCATTTGTTGTTGAGGCTTATATTTCTCCATTTATTGGGCAGGCGAATGAGTCTGAAACTTCCCACCAACAACAAGCTGAGCAGTATGGCATCTTCACAGGACAGGTTATCACAGCTGTCAAAGATGCTTGTAGGGCGATTGTGCTTCAGAAGAAGTCGAGACTTGTGGAAGCCATGTACTTCTGTGAGCTGAACACCCCTCCTGAATATTTGGGTCCCATGTATGCTGTCCTTGGTAGAAGGCGGGCCCGAGTGAGCAAGGAAATAATGCAGGAAGGTTCCCCATTGTTCACCGTGCATGCATATGTGCCGGTTTCTGAAAGTATTGGTTTTGCAGATGAGCTTAGAAGGTGGACTTCTGGAGCTGCTAGTGTTCTTCTTGTACTAAGCCACTGGGAAGAACTTCCTCAAGATCCTTTCTTTGTACCCAAAACAGAGGAGGAAATTGAAGAGTTTGGAGACGGTTCTAGCGTGCCTCCAAATACAGCTAGGAAACTCATTGATAGTGTAAGACGACGGAAAGGCCTTCCCGTGGAGGAAAAAGTAGTCCAGCATGCAACAAAGCAGAGGACCTTGGCTCGTAAAGTATAGAGGTTTTTGATTTTGTTGTGCCATTAGCTATTACGAAAGGCAATAGATTTAATCATTGATTATGAAAAGAAAGTTTAAACTCTTTTTTTTGTAATTAGCAATGAAGAGATATTTAAGGCAATATCTTACTATTGATTATGGGAAAAAAGTTCATTCTGTATAATCAAGATCAACTTTCACTTCAGCATGATTCTTTTTAAAGTTATTTTCAGCATGAGTTTAACCTATTTATTTTCTGTTTTTTTTATATCACTTATTTCAAGAATAATTTTCTGGCTCTAGGGCTTACTTTGGAGAGTATTGCTGCTATTGTTTTGAGTAGAATCCTTGCATCTCTGTACAATCGTACAATTGTCTTTGTGGCTCCTTGCATATAGTTTTTTTTCTAATGATGCATTGAATATGCTTTAGAAAGTGGTGTTCCCTTGTATCGTTTAGCATATTTGAGAGGATACAATTTGACAACTGTCTCATGTAAAATGTGATACCTAATTGCTATATGCTATAAGTCCAATCAGCATTAAATTGTTTGAGTTCACTCATTTGGTTCACAAAGCTGGTGTCCAGAAACGACTCAAATTTGTGTGTTCTTCTATAAATAATCAGTCTTTGTTGGAAGTTGTAGGAGAAATGTGGATTACTAAGATAATCTGGTAAGATTACATGTGTGTTTGCACACCTCCATCGTAGTAACATAGCTTGTAAGCTGGTAAGCATTAGGTTTGTAAAGCTAAAATTTCTGGGAAACATTAGAGTACTTTATTTTGGTAGTGAGAGAAGGAAAATCCCTTGTAATTAAGTTTTGTTTTTTCCTTGCTATTCTGTTGTATCCTTCCTGTGTATGAGAATTTTATTTTTAATGAAATTTGGCATTACTTATAAAAGAAATGGAGTGAAAGAAGGAAACTGATAGCATTGATTTTACTAAAGAATCGCTTTTCATTTGGGTTTTGATTTCCAGCTTACAACTTTGATCAAGGATCTTGGAGTTTGCTTTTCTGGCTGTTTGATAATTCTTAAAAGATAGTGACTGATTTTACATTTGTCATTCTTTCTTGGAAGTCATTAGTAGAATAAACAGTTAAAAAATAAAAATAGCCAAAAAGATAAATGATCGGTTACATCAGTTGCTAGCCATTTACAATTTTACACAAGTTTACATAAATTGCACACTTGAATGGATGAGGATGGTCTAGAATGTGGATTTACTGAATTGGTTCTTCATTCATGTGTTCAAATATAGTTTTATAAAATCTGATTAAGGGTGGTTAAAGTCTCAGGCATGTGTAAGGTTCAAGTTTTAAGAGCAGCCACTTAGTGGAACATTAAGATCTATTATTTGGTGCAATGGTAATTGTTTAAGGATTTAATGTTGTTATTTATTTGTTCTGACTGTCTGATCATATTAGGTGTTAGAAACTTACTATATGTAGTTTGTTTTAGTAGGTTTTACAATACTAGTTAAACATGCTTGCCACAGATTTCTTTGATTATCCATTAGGGATGTAAGATACAATTATAACCTTAGGGGTATTTGCAGGAAAAAATTCAGTATGAATTGAAAGACATCATTCACTTAGATTGTTGCACAAGGGTCACTGAACTTACTATGATAGATTAACTGTTTAAGGTTTTTGTTTTGGACTCACACATGTAATATATTATTATAGCTTATATCTGCAATTTCCCCAGCCTAATAGGCAAGTGCCAATTAAAGTCAGAAACGCAATGGTGATATTCAGTACAGTTTATGCTCCAATCAACATTCAATTGTTTGAGGTCACTTGTCTGGTTGTCAAGCTGGTGTCCAGAAACAACTTAAATTTTTGAGTTCTTCTAAAAAGAATCACGTCTTTATTGGAAGTTGTAGGAGACATGCAGATTACTAAAATAATCTGGTAAGATTACACGTGTTTGCACACCTCCATGCACTGGTAAGCATTAAGTTTGTAAAGCTAATGTTTCTGGGAAACATTAGAATGCTTGGAGTTGCTTCTCTGGCTGTTTGATAATTCTTAACAGATAGTGACTGATTTTGACATTTATTATTATTCTTTCATGGAGTCATTAGTAGAATAAACAGTCAAAAGTAAAAATAGTCAAAAAAATAAATCAGTTACATCAGTTGCTACTTGCTAGCCATTTACATAACTTTATCTCCTTGTATAGTGCGTTCTAAAAGCACTTGAGTTTCTCACAAATATTTGAGGTTCAACAGTCAGATCCTTCACCAACATATGGGACTTGAGAGTAATTTACAGGCTGACCTAGCGACTCCCTTTTTCATTTGAAGTAATCTCTAGTGACTTGGTTTATTTTTGAATTCCCAAATAATGGAACTAAATCAGTTAGAATATCAAGGGTACTCTTGAAAATTGAATTAATATATTTGCTATTCTAGTCCTATGGTGAAGGCAGTGGCATAAATTGCACAATTGAATGGATGAGGATGATCTAGAATGTTGATTTACTGAATTGTTTCTTCATTCATGTGTTCAATATAGTTTTATAAAATCTGATTAAGGACTATTAATCTATATTTACCCCCTATTGTATTTTTATGCTGAACTATTGTGCCTATGGCCCTTGTTTCATGTTTCCTTAGCCCAACTTGTGGTTGATAATTTTCATCCCTTAGTTAATTCCTCAGATTTAATTGATTGTTGACTACAGGTGAAAAAGCACAGTTTTATTGTACCATGGTTAGCAGTTGGGTTCAGCTTCTCTTTCCAAAACCTTGGAAAGAATTCAGGTTGTGGTATGGAAAACACAAGGAAAAGTGCATTAAGCCATATCTTGAGTTGATGGAAATTGGATTTATCACTCATATTTTATTGATTTTTATCTTTCTTGGTAATATTTTTGGTATTGACATACCGATCAAAAAAAAAAAAGGGGTATTGGCATGATCTGGATTAAATTTTAAAATTCTTCTGCAGGTGACAACAGGATGGTACTAGATGGGGGAGAGGTTATGGACTCTTTGGTTCATTAAATTTATTCATTCTTCTTGTTATTTTAATATCTAAACCAATTTTTGATGTGATAGAGCTCTCGGTGTCTCTCACCAGGATGCTGGTGTTAACTATGAAAAAAAAAAAACTGGGCTGGAATCTCAATTATTGGATAAAAGTTCTATTGATTTCATTCCACAACACCCCCCCCCCCCCCCCCCCCCCGGCGCGTGCGGGGGGAAGTGCAACCATACCTCCTGTAAGAGTTGTAATGAGCAATGCTGAGCATGGGCCTACTGATGCTGTTTTTTATGGTATGCAGAATCAGAAGACTATTATTTTGGTATTTACAAGTTACAAGTTGATGACTTGTTACGATTTTAATGCAAAGCTGATCAATGAGATTTAGTGAAGGCCAATGTAATCAACAAGTGTTTGGAGTATAGGTATAATTCTTAGATGGTGTCATGGTGACATACTTCTTAAGTCCATTGATCCCACCTTTGAATTCTATATTGGGAAGAGCTTGGAGCTTATCCATGTCAGAAGCTCATCTTCTGCCCAGAATTTCAGGGTTGATGATTTTATGTCATTGGAATAAAAGGATGTGAGGTTTGAGAGGGTTGGCAAGACAAGCTCTGGCATGAAGATTGATACCATTAATGTTAATCAATGTTCTTTGGGGAATGGAAAGCAGATGGTTTTTTGGGTTAGTAAAATGGGTCTGGATTTTGATTCAGAAGCAGCTTCGAGAGTTGGGTATGTGGACCATGGACAGGGACTCTGTGCATGGTTGTCACAATGGCTATTCAATTTGTAATCTTTGTACGTCTCCAAACCAAAAAAAGAAGAAGTAATATTTGTATATAATTATATATATTTTTTGAGAAACAGAAAGACATGATATTAATCAGGTGCAGATAAATAAGCCAAAACAAGAGGAACAATATCTGGTAAAACAGCCTCCGACTAGACTAAAAGTCGAGTAATATTTATATCTAAATGTAAAATTTTGCTCATATATCTTAACCGTCAACACATTTTTTTTTAAAAAAAATTTGTCAATTGTGAACAAAATCAAGTTTGTCAATTTATTTTCTACAAGAGCGCTCTACAATTGTCTCATGAATTTTGCTTTAATTTGTCAAATTAGTTTTAAAGATAAACATTTTTGTCTATATTAGTTCCTTAATTTGTCAAAGGGAATCGATCTTATTTCCCATCCAAGAGGGACGGAACCAGAACTTATGGCCTATTTGGATGGAGAGGGGAAGGGGAGTAAAGTAGAGTTAGTTAAAAATAAACTAATTTTGTGCTAAATTTACACTACTCTACTCTACTCTACTCTCTCTCCCTCTCCCTCAATTCAAACGGACCATTAGTGCTTGTATGGTCCCACGCCCTACATGATAAGGTTTAAGTGAACCACGATCATCTGCGGTGTTAAGCAATAAAAATAAAATATGACTAAAAACAGTAGAATTTTTTCTTATTACCTTGACCACATAACTTTTATCCAAATGGTTGAGCCACAATCATCTGCGATGCTAAGCACGTCAACCCATGACTGATCTACACCATCAAAGTCAAAATTAATCAAACATTGATGGCAAGATGAACACGCAGTGGAGGGAAGTCCCACAGGGGCGACCTGAGAACACATCTAACACACAAGAACACAAGCACAATGAGTGTCCATATGAATGCCCACACGTGATCTCAGTTTGCCCCTGTAGGACTCCTTCACTTTTGTTGGATTTCTTACATTTTTTTCCTTTGATTTCGGTGATGTCAATGGATATAATCCCATTGTTATATATATAGCCTAGTAAACTTTAATTCCAGTACTTTGCTACAATGTACTACACCTCAGTACTTGCAAATAGATTTTGATAGTATTTAACAGCTCATACAACTTTGTACTCCCTTTTATGCAAACTCCATTGTACTATTAAAAATGTTGAAGTTGTATTACACAAAATGCAAGCAGTACATTTAGATCCAATGATTATAACTCCAATTTCGTTGTAGTATCATATGGAAGTACATTTGCAAGCAGTACATTTGGAAGTACAATTGTTGTGTACTATATTGGTAACGTTCACAATTTCTGAATATGTTTAAGAAAATGTGTCCAGATTGCTGGGATGATGACCAATCGTTGAATATTTTGATTTCTCTCAGTCTATACTCTATAGTTAGAAAGGTTGAATCTTCTTCTTTCTTTTTCTTTTCTTTTTTTTTTTTTGGAGAACCAAAGGTTGAATCGATTACTCTTTTTTTTTTTTTAGAAAAAAAAATAAAAATAAAAATAAACTACTATTAAATTTCTTCTAGAACATTTCAACAACTACTTTTAAATTTCTCAAAAAAAAAAAAAAAAACCCTTTAGATTTCTTCTAGGACATTTATCATAAAATGTGGTAAACGGTCAACCATTCTTGCTTGACTTGGAAATATAAGGGCTCTAATATACTGAATGAAAATTAGTAGATTACTGTAGGAATAGTAATAAAATTTATTACTGATAAAAAAAAAAACATTATATATATGTAATATCTATTACTATTCATATTTTTTGGTAAAATTAGAATAATTAATTGTTATATGCATATAAAAAGTTTGCATTTATTAGAAATATATTAATTGTAAAAATTATTACAACTATTAAGGAATAATTATTATAGTCATTTTTAAGAGAAATAACTATTTCTGAATTTTAAGAATAGCAATCACTAAGGAATAACTCTTTTCTATAATAAAAATGTAACCAAGGGTTTGTTTGAATACCGCTTATTTTACTGAAACTGAAAATTTATTACTGAAAGTACTGTAGATAAAGGTAAAAGTTAGTTGAAATATTACAGTGATACCTATAAATGTAGCAAAAATAAGCTGAATAGTAAAATAATTTTAATTTTTCATTTCAATCCAAACGCATGCCAAATAACCAAATAGTTATTCCTTATGAATAACCATTCTATTACAAAATCTATTACATTATGTCAAATATATCCTAAATGCATCAATTCTTAAATTTTTATGTGCAAATTATGATGTATTTCTAAAAGCTTATCTCAAATGAAATATATGTGCATTTTACCTGAACATTTTGATATACATTGTATTTTTTATTATTATTTATTACAGTGTACTTACAAAAGTGTTCATGACTAATTTTGTTTTGTCATATTTTCAATGGACCTCCAAACTCAAAAAGTTTAAAAGGACAAGATTACACTACATGGCTCACTAAGGCCACAAATGCTTAAGTACTCATTGGGCCCTTACAGAATTTGTTGATCATTCAAGCAAACAAAAGGCCGTATTCATGTGGTCAAAAGCCCACTGTTCTTAAACTCTAGTAATGGGCCGGGTAGTGGTCCAGCAGGTAGGTAGGGAGGACAAATTACTGCATCACGGACCTAATGTAATGTATACTTCACAGTTCACACAGTGTCAACATTTTTCAAACCCAGGTATCCGCAATTGTCAAAAATGCCCACACTTTACACATGATGTAAAAAAATGTGGATATTGTTGAATGTAAAACACTCAAAAGCCCTTTTAAGAAGGGACAGAAATAATTAATGTGACACTCATAAATCTTGATACTTGTATGTTTTCTCTCTCTTTAGCATGATTTGTTGTTGTTTTATTATGCTCTGATACCATGTTATTTTTTTTTTTTTAAATGTCAAACAATAAATTAACTATCACCATAAAACACAATATTTAACGTAGTTCAGCAAACTTGATACCTATCAATGACAAAAAAAAAAAAAAAACGCTTTTAATATATATTAATTCGGGTTGAACTATTGATTTATGTAATTGGTGAATTGCAACCACAATTCACAAATTTTTCAAAACTCACAAATATAAAATTAATCAAAATCTTCAATACATCCAAAGGAGGCTTAACCATTTCCCTTTCCAAAACAA
Source organism: Notholithocarpus densiflorus (assembly GCA_030021035.2). Lineage (NCBI taxonomy): Eukaryota > Viridiplantae > Streptophyta > Magnoliopsida > Fagales > Fagaceae > Notholithocarpus > Notholithocarpus densiflorus. The sequence continues at coordinate 83,818 of JARYZH020000082.1, read as the reverse complement.
TTTTGAAGAAGCCTGCATGAAAGGCACAAGAAACAGCAATGAGAGTAGCTATACGTGCATGATTAATTTCCACAAGATTACATGATTCTGACCTATACTTTTCAATGTACTGTACAGCTGCAATATGATTAATTAGATTCATAAAAAAAAATTTACTTAATGAAATTCAGATAATAATTCAGATTTCAAAGTATATATTATAACAATTACCAATTGAATCCTTATAAAAAAATTACCAATTGAATCCAAATAATAATAATAATAATAATTACATATTATTATATAGTAATTATACTATACACTAATTACATACTATATTTTTTTTATAATTACATATTATTATATAGTAATTATACTAGGAATATATACTAACCTAATTTATATCAAAATTAACCTAATATTAACAAAATATTAGACTAATCACCAATTCAATAAAAAAACAATAATTATTATTATTATTATTACAATAAAAAATAAAAAATTTATACCAGGTTATCATGTCTCAATCTCTCTTCAGTCTTTGCTCGCTCTATGCTCTCTTTCTCTCTCTCTTGCTCTCTCTCTCTCTCTTTGCTCTCTGAAAGTGTATGAAAAGCGGGAATATTTGAATATATTTAGGCGGGGCAATAACGTGGAGTTGTGAACTTTGCCCAGGTTTGATGACTAGGAAATTATTTAGTTTTTGATTTAGTTTATGTTTATTTTGTTTTTCAATTGATAGTAGGGGGAAATGTTAGGAGTTTGTTATATGATGTTTTAGGGGGAAATACTAGGAGTTTGTTATTTGATATTTTAGGGGGCAATGTTAAGCTTTAATAAATTAGGAAAAATTGTTGCAATAATTTAAAATTAAGGAACCGTAGCAATAAATTGATATCAATTATTTTTGTAATTTATTGCAACGAAAATTTCAAACTTATAGCTTATTGCAACGAAGTTATCATTGCAATAATTTGATATTAATTCATTTATAATCTATTGCGATGACAAACACGAAACTGCAATGAATATATTGTTGCAATAACTTTGTATCAATTATTTCATAATCTATTGTAATGACAAAATAAAGTAATTATCTATTATAATAAAGATTTCATTGCAATAATTTAATCTGACTTATTTTGGTCAATTATTTGCAATCTATTGCAATAAGCTTTGTGAAGTAATAACCTATATATATATATATATATATATATATATATCATTGCATTAAAGTTATCATTAAAATATTTGGAGTTTATTGCAACAAAAGTTTTTGTTGAACAAACCTATTACCTCAAATTTTATTGCAACATCTTGCATCAACTATTACAATGACTATAATGTTATTGCAACGATTTTTTTCTATTGCCCAAACAAGCCCATATTGCATGCAATATGTAAAATAGCACATCAAAGTTTTACCTAACTAGAATAGCCAACTTTGCAAAAAATATATCATATAACAATCTCTAACATTTCCCCCACTAAAACATTATATAACAAACACTCCAAACATTTCCCCCACTAAAACATTATATAACAAACACTCCAAACATTTCCCCCCTAATTAATCATAAAATGAACTACGTGTCAATTGAAAACTAAATAATCCTAGTCATCAAACCTTCACAACTCCACGCTATCCTATTGCCCTGCTAGTCTATAAATACAAAAATGTTCCCGCTTCTCATACATGTTAAAAAGAAAATTTAAGAGAGAGAGCAAAGAGAAAGCGCGCGATTGCGAAAGTGAAAGCGATAGAGAGAAGGAGAAAGAGAGCGAAAGAGCAAGCAAAGACTAAAGAGACTGAAGAGAGACTGAGAAATGGATGACCTGGTACAATTGTTGCAATAACTTATAATGAAAGAATCGTTGCAATAAATTGATATCAATTATTTTTGTAATCTATTGCAACAAAAATTTCAAACTAATAGCTTATTGCAACGAAGTTATTATTGCAATAATTTGATATTAATTCTTTTATAATCTATTGCGATGACAAACACGAAACTGTAATGAATATATTGTTGCAATGACTTGGTATCAATTATTTCATAATCTAATACAATGACAAAATGAAGTAATTATCTATTACAATAAAAATATCATTGTAATAATTTAATCCGACTTATTTTGGTCAATTATTTCCAATATGTTGCAATAAGTTTCGTGAAGTAATAGCCTATACCTACAAAATATTCGAAATAGTAAATTGTTTATTACAACAATATATACATATATATATATATGTATGTATGTATGTATGCATGTTTGGTCGAGCAAGCCAGGCTTTATACGCGCCCTCCAAACCTTTCCTGAGAAGACGAAGCCAACAGCAGGCACGGTAATGCTCCCAACACAGCTTTCAACTCTAGCTATTATTTTGCTCTTTCTTATCTCAAAGTTGTTACCCTTAGAGACTGAAAATGTGTACTTCTGCACACAAAAAAAATAATAAAAAATCTAATATTAAAAACTCATTCACACAATTCAATATAATATCAACTTTTAAGAACTAATGAACTTACTAATACATTGCCCATATCACTGGCAAGAGTGGCATCAGTAGTGCTCCCTGGAACAAAGATGTGCTTCATCACAAATTCATCCATTCCAGTGATCAACTGGAAGAGCATCCCTGGATAAATGAACATCAAAGATCTGCCGCCATTCTCAAGATGAAGTTCCTTGATTCGAGCAGTCAAGTTCCTGTACACCAAATGGTACTACAAATCTGTAAAGTACACAATACGCTCTACCTCGAATCTGTGGGTGAATACATTGCTATGCAACTAAAAAAACAAAAGAGTATCCTTTATTAGTAAATTATCTCACACACATTCTCTTCCAAAGACTCCCAAATTCCAGAAGTGACACAAAGATCCACAAAGAGAAATTACATAGAAGCAACTTCCAATATCTCATTCAAATTTTTACTCATTCATCATGAATAGACTCATATGTGGATAGTTTTATCAACAATAAAGACCAAGAAAGAATGAGTGCGATCAGATAGTCAACTACAAGCAAGCAGTGGTTAGTTTTAGCTTTTAGCCTTTTCACATATGAAGTCATAAAACAGAATTTCTTTGTGGAATGGACTTGCATCGCTAATAACATAGTATATTCAAATGAAGATATTTATTAATCTTTTACAGGTATATATACAAAAGAATTCACACAAAAAAATAATAATAATAGCATTTTGATTCTAATAAAAAAAACAAATAATTACATAATATTCTTATATAGTAATTACTTCAAATGGACATCTTTAAATGGTAATAATTATCAATCTATCCAGACTAAGGTACATTTTTATCAATCTATTATTATTTATTATATGTAATTACTATATAATTAACTATATACCAATTACATACTATGTACTAATTACATTATATATTTTTTTATAATTACATATTATATTATATAGTAATTATACTAGGAATATATACTAACCTTTTTTTTTAGGAGAAGGAATATATACTAACCTAATTAACTTTTTTTTTTTTTTTGAGAAAGTACTAACCTAATTAACCTAATCTTATATATAAAAGCGCGAATGCGCGTACAGTGTTTTTGCACTGTACATCTACAGTTAGGGGTGTGCGCGGTTCGGTAGGGGCAGTTTTTTTCCAAATTTATTACCGAACCGAAAGAGATCGGTTTTTTTATATTTGGAACCGATGCACACCGCCTAAGGTCGGTTTTCCGACCTATAGCGGTGCGGTTTTTTGCGGTCGGTTTGGTCGGTTTGAAATATTAAAAAAAAAAAATTTAATAATAAAAAAATTGGGCTTTCAAGCCCAATATCAATATATCAACCTGTTCAAGATTTCAAGTAAATACAAACAGTTTTTTTTTTATTTAGCAAACCATCTATGCAAAAAATCTGTGCAAAAACCTGTGCAAAAAATTTGTTCACATGAAATCTTATATATATATGTAAGCATCCGCAGCTACAAACAGGCTACAGCCAACCTTAATAGTTACTAGTTAATACTTAACATTATATATATAATATTATATACGTAAAGGTAAGCAGCTACAAACACAAACAGCCAACCCATTTAGTTTCAAATTAACTAAATTAACTCCCGTGGGTCGACTTAATATTTTTTTTTTTTTGAGAAGAGACTTAATATTATATTTATATATGTAAATTGTAACTGTAACTCTGTAAGCACTAAGCAGTAAGCAGCTACTTGAAGACGTTGGACCCCTACAAAATAGAAAGACACAGACGGCACTGGCAGTCACACTCACACACTCAAACAAGCTTTGCTTTGAGAGATTCAAACCAACTAAAAATGCTTGGCAAAACGGAAGTGTGTAGGCGTACAGTGACTCAGTGACTCAGTGAGGCTTAGCTGCTAAACTTAATCAAACATTCAAACCAACTAAAAATACTTATTCATTCATGCTTTCAGCTTTCCAAAACAAATGAAAAGGAAAAAACAGTAAAACAGGAAGACAAACAAAACTGAAAACTTGAAGAACCTTACCGTCATTTGCCGCGAGACTCAAGACTGAGAGCGAGAGAGAGAGTTAAAAGATACTTTGAGACAAATATGAACTTATATACTGTGAGAATCTGAAAACCTAGCATAAAATGCACCGTTTTTCTTTTATTAAAACACCATACGACGTCGTTTTATCAGCTTCATAAAAAAATAAAATAAAATAAAATAAAATAAAAAAACAGAACTACAGATCCTATCTCGGTTCGGTTCGGCACAGTCTCAGTTTCGGATTTCTCAATCCGATGATTTCACCGCACCGGCATCGGAATGGAGGGCGAAGTCCGAACGCCGGCCTCGGCTCATTCGGTCGGTGCTACAGTCGGGACGGTGTCATCGGCGCCGGTCGGTTGGGTCGGCTCCGGTGAAGTTTTGCACACCCCTATCTACAGTGCCATTTTGTTGAGCCACTTTGTCTTCTTTTTTTTTTTCTTTTTTTTTTCTTTTTTTTTTTTTTAGTTTTGTACAGTAGCTACAGTTCCAAGCAAGCATTGTAGCTACAGTTTTTTTTCTTTTTTCTTTTTTCTGTCTTCCGTTTGTACTTTTTTTTTCCTTTTATATATATTGTTATACTGACACAACAAATTTCACAATATTTTCACAATTATTGAGGTGTTAATTTCTTATAAGTCAAAATAAAATAATAAAATATGAAACTGTGACCAACCACAACTAAAAATAAATGTTTTGTGAAAATGTTGTGACACTTGTTAGGTAAATGTGTAAAAGCTACCATACTTTTGGTTTGTTCAATATGTACTCTCTTTTTTTTCGATCATCGATTCGTGCTCTTTTTCTACAGTGTTTTTGCACTGTACATCTACAGTGCCATTTTGTTGAGCCACTTTGTCTTTTTTTTTTTTTAAGTTTTGAACAGTAGCTACAGTACCAAGCGGCACTGTAGCTACAGTTTTTTTTTTTTTTTGGTCTTCCGTTTGTACTTTTTTTCTTTTAATATATATTGTTATACTAACACAACAAATTTCACAATATTTTTATAATTATTGAGGTGTCAATTTCTTATAAGTCAAAATAAAATAATAAAATATGAAACTGTGACCAACCACAACTGAAAATAAATGTTTTGTGAAAATGTTGTGACACTTGTTAGGTAAATGTGTAAAAGCTATAGTACTTTTAGTTTATTCAATATGTACTTTTTTTTTTTTTTTTTTTCAATCATCGATTTGTGCTCTTTTTTCTACTAACTATATAAGAAGAGGCAATGCCTCTACGGTGCCCCTTTGGTGTAGTGAGCCATTTTTTTTTCCCAAGTTTTGAATAGTTGCTACAGTGCCACTTTGATTTGTTCAAGTGGCACTGTAGCTTAGAGATGGCAATTCGTGTTCGCGTGTCGGATTTGTGTCGTGTCAACTCATACGTATTTGACTATATGGGTCAACACTAACCCGACATGTTTATTAAACGGGTCAAGATTCCTCAACCCTAACACGACCCATTTATTAAACGGGTCAGTCGTGTCAACCTGTTTATCTGATTTTATCAAAATAAAGAAAAACATTTATGAAAAAACAAGCAAATAAATATTTTAAATATAAAATTCAGAACTAATGAGTAACTGCATCACAAATAATCATTCAAAACTAAAGCACATCTCAATATCATAAATAATCAATCACAATATGTCAAAGAAAATAAACTACAACAACTAATAAATTTATATACCTAGGGTTTGAATGGTATATTGGTAAAATTTCATTTAATTAAACGGGTCAGACGGGTCAAACGAGTTCCATAGGTTGAACCCTAACCCAACCCGTTTATTAAACGGGTCCGCCGTGTCAACCCGAATATGACACGAACCCATTAAGCCTCAACCTATAACCTGCTAATTTCGTGTCGTGTCGTATCGGGTTTGTGGGTCGTGTCTAATTTTGCCACCCTTATAGTATAGCTACAGTAGCTATAGTTAGTTTTTTTTTTTTTTTTTTTTTTTTTCAGTCTTCCGTTTGTACTTTTTTTTTCTTTTAAATATTTATAAGAACTCGCATATATACATATATATTGTTATACTGACATAACAAATTTCACAATATTTTCATAATTATTGAGGTATCAATTTCTTATAAGTCAAAATAAAATAATAAAATATGAAACTGTGACCAACTACAACTGAAAATAAATGTTTTGTGAAAATATTGTGACACTTGTTGGGTGAATATGTAAAAACTATAGTACTTTTGGTTTGTTTAATATGTACTGTTCATTGTTTTTTTTTTTTTTTTTCATTTTTTCCCGGTCATCGATTTGTGCTCTTTTTTTCTATATATAAAAAGAGCGAATAAGCTTATGAATAGTGTTATGAACAGTAATTTTGGTTTAGTAACTTGCCTTTTTCCTCCTTGTTTTCCTTTCAAGTTTACCAACTTGGTTTGAGCTTGTTTTTTTCTTTTAAAGGATCTTTATGTGTTTACTTTCTACTTGTAATGTAAGCTTACATTGTATACACACAAAAAGTAACAAATATTATATACATTTGCAAAAAAAAATTGTACAAATTTTGCAAATGTGTACAACATTTACCAATTTTTATGTGTTTACAATATAAATTTACATTGTAAGTGCAATGTATATTTCATATATATATTGTACGGCACCTTGGTACTCAGGACCATTTGGGCCTTAGGACATAAGCCGAAGATATGGGCCAGCGCCTCGACTTTGCCGGGCCCAGAATACCAGCCCCATTCGTGAAAGGTGCGCGGCCATGCCATTACTTGGAGTACTCGAGATACATCGGACAAAGCCAAACGGTCCTCTTCTAGTGCTTGAGTATAATTATGCTCGGCTTGCCAGGCTGGTCGGAAGCGTCATAGCAGAGATATATCACGAAGTGGGAACCATTTCAGGCCACTCCACCTAAGCCCTTGATTAACCATATTGGACCTCGGTGCCTTGCAGTTACGACAATCACTGACCACTGCACTAACACGATGCTTTATAAATACGACGAAGTTGGAGTACGAAGGCTGGGGATCGAAGAAGAAAGAGGGGAGAAAGGTGAGGAGTGAAAGATCGACTCGGCGAGTCTACGTCTTGGGAACCACCCAAAGTAGAAATCTATACCGGATTACAAATAGGTTGTGAGCCGCTTGGAGGTTGGACAGCCTACCCTTTCTTAGAGTACCTGGTGGCGAATGCGTGGGAATCTCCCTTACCTTATTTGTGGTTCTTTGGAAGGGCTCGACCTCGGGAGAATGTCGGAGGCTCGACACGGAGCGGCTCCAGAAATGGGGTCCCTGTGAAGCGAGGCAAAAGGGACAGGAAGATAGGGGGCGTGAGGAGAAGAACGGTCAGGTCTCAGGGATGGGTCATACGGACTCAGCAAGCGGCGTCGGGAGAAACCTCGGGACAGCTGGCAATAGCGACGGAGATGAAGGCTCCAGAACGGGATTTGCGAGTTGGTAGGGATCTGGAGTTCTGAGAGGGCGGGACGGGCGCGAAGGAGGGGCAGGAAGCCAGAGATAGAAAGGTCGACTACGAGCAGAGCACGGCGATGGGTCGGTCGATCGGCTACCGTAGACGGAAGGGACCGTTCGCTCACCGCAGAATCAGTCATCCACCAAATGGCCTTCGCCTCTCCACGAGTCTGCGCCATCGAGGAATCGCTCACGCTCGCGGGAATCCCGCGCCATGAAAGATCGCTGGCGCTCGCGGGAATCGCGCCATCGAAAAGGGAATCGCTCACGCTCACCGAGGAGAATATGCGCGGGCCAGGAGTTCGAGACTCCCCGGCGGCGACCCACTGTAGCCGCCATGGGCCGCGATAGTAGGGCTCACAAGCTGCGTCCACCTTTCTCGGAAGATATTGAGCAGCATACTAATGCCAGGCAATTCACGCGCCCATGCCAGCGTGACGGAGGCGGTTCCGGTGGAACACGTCGGCCATTACATCCATATGATGTCTCTACATTAAGCACAATGATGCGTTGATGTGCAAAATGTTTCCCTCGAGCCTCGGTTGGCGCTCTGAGATGGTTCAATGGGTTGGAAGGAACATCACGGTTTCGCGAGCGATCAGAAGTCGGCGTTCGGTTGTAAACATGCGATCGGGTGCTGACCGTGGATGCCACATTGTACATGAAAATGAAGGTCGGAGGCGGCCGCGGCTTCCGCCGATCGTGCGGGAGAGCATAATGAGATCGGTGAGCGAGAAGATTGCTTTGGCGCCTTCGAGGATGGGGCTGCAGGATTGAAGTGCGAAGTCGTGCGAAAGAGGCCCCAGGGATATAGAGGCGGCTCGTAGGCGGGTGAGAATCTGGCGCTGGAGACGATGGGATGCCAGCGAAGGTAAGGCCAGATTGATAAGCGAGTCAAGGCAAGCGGTTTCCGATAAAGGCCGCGGAAAGATTTAAGAACAGGAGCAGGAAATTGGCGGGCGACCGAGTAAACGTGACATTTAAGGCAGTGCATAGAATCGTAGATCGGATCAAAAGCGAGCCTTGCGGATGGTCGAACAAGATGGGGTGACCCACTCTGAAGAACCAAACTCTCTTGCACCTATCACAAAGACAGAGACACGCCGCAGCGATCTTGCGCGTGTTGAAAGACCATTGAAGCAGTTGGTGAAGCGGGACACTTGAAGAGTTCGTGGCGAGATCCGAAAATCGGGCGAATCCATGGCTTCAGCGAGGAAAGATCCTACCGCCGCCGTTGGGGGTGGTGAGTAGTATGACAGTGAAGAATGTGCGCTGCACGGCCGGAAGGGGAGGTATTGGGTTGTGCGCCAAAGAGGTCCCCGGACCCGGGACTAGAAGAGGGCAAAACTTGCTCGGGAAGCGCAGCGTTTGATAGAAAAGGACTTGGAGAGACACGGTTGACCGCACGGCAGCATGAGCGAATCACGGCACGGATAAGTGGCTTCTGGTCAAGAGGTATTGATAGATCAGGACGGGGCGGCGTGATGTCTTGGGACTTGTTTAAGGGGCTCGGGTTGAAGAAGCGGGATACGTGATATGACAGCCCGTAGTCTCGCTGATGAGAGGCGTGGTTCGAGGCGATTCCTCCGCGTCGGCATGGAGGGGAAGAAGAGGAGAGTGATAGTGACCTTCATATTAGTCAATTCATTTTCTCAGTACATTAAATCTTGGGAAGGCCGTTGGATCCGTCATGGGGCTATGCGATCCACGCGTTGCATGTAATCAAAGTTTCTTGAGCATGGGTGGCAGCAGTCAGAAGTCGAGAGGTTGCAGACAATGCTTGGTCCACACAGTCAATTTGGAAGAGATATAGCGAGGGCGAACGGGCCCATGAGAAAAGCCCTTAGATTATAGCAATTACAGGGGAGCCACAGGGGGGAAAATGGGGGCTGGTTATGCTAGGAGTTGATGGAGTCCAAATATTGCGGACATCGGGAGGTACTACAGTAGGGGCCGAACATGGGGAGCGAGATAAGTGGGAGACCCTAACAACCTTTGGTGCGGAATGCGAGATGTATTTTGGTCCGTATGAAGTACCGGGGTTGACCAGGAGAGTTTATTAGCCACCGGAGCTCAGCGTAGACCCATCATTTCCTCCTAAAGCGGCAGTCGACTAGAAATACGTGACGATTAAGTCGAATCCCTGGTTGAAGGAGGCGGGGGAGCAATAAAAGGAAATTTATTTCCCGGAGTGGTTGCGCGAGCATCTGATTAAATCGTAAGAAAAGCCCGGCCAGAGTGGAGGAGGTGTGTGTGGATTTCACGGACTTAAGCCAGAGCATGTCCAAAATCCGTTCCCAATCTAGAAGATTGGCCAGTTGGTGGGCTACGATGTAGCCACGGATGGAGATTTCATGGCGCGCCTTCAAGGTACACCGAATTACTTTAAGCGCCAGAGGATCGAGAAAGGCTGCGTTCATCGCTCGGGATGCCAGCTACCCTTTACTGCCGTGATGCCCATACGGTTAAAAATCACGGTGCCACCTATCGTGAATGATGACGAGAATCTTTCGAGAGATAAGATTGGAGTGCAGTCGAGAAGTGTGTAAGCATGGTGGTGAAAAGTAAGCAGGAAAGATCGGCGCGTCGAAGAGACCTCAGGGGTATTCGAAATACTCTGTGACATAAGAGTAAACAATCTTGAGAAATGTGTGCTTTCGAGATATGTAGGTAAATTTCTAGGATACTTAATAGCCGCCGGATTGAGGAATTGACCAGGAACAAATAGCCGTCGATCGCCTTGAACCCCAGAGTAACCACAGGAGAATGGATATTATTTGGGATGTTAAGCGTATAATCGAGTTTATTTCAAATTCCTTAAATGAATTCTTGGCCATTCTACCGGCTTACGAAGAAATGGAGGGGTTTTGATAGGATGAGAGTGTGAAAGAGCTTTCCCGGGACTCAGTATGCCCGGGCGCCCATGCTAACGACCCGGACCGAGGAGGACTATTCATGTATCTGTCGGTTTAGATCAACGCGATAAGTGTGCTTTTGAAGGATAAAGGAGTCCGGCACGGTGTATTATATCAGCAAAACCACAATCGATCTTGAGATCGGATACTGCCACAGAAGGCGATGCTAATACAGTTCATGCCACGGGAAGTTACCCACTTATTTCCGGGCTCGTCACAGTGTTGCCACGTGTTGGCGGGGTATCTCTGCAATCCTTGTTAAGAGGTCGGAGACTTCACGGGCGGATAGCTAAATGGGGACTCGGCTCGGGGCCTTGACATGCAGTGCCTGGTAGGAACTCGGTGAAGGGACAGTGCAGCGGTTTAGTGGAGGCGAAGGGGAGGTGGTGCAGCGTAGAATGTCCCAGTGGAAAGTGTTCGTGGACGGAGGCTCGAGGATCTGAGAGGGTAGTCTTGGGATAGTGATTGTCACTCCCGGAAGATACGATTGGAACACTTCAGCTCGGGTTGGGTTTAAGCCTGAAGCAACGGAGCGAATATGAGGCTTTGATGTGGGGGCGAATGTCGTCTTAAGTCCCAGGTGCTCGGGAGGTGGAAGGCTTGCTCGGATTCACGTGGTTGTCAACCAAGTCAAGCGCAGGCTTCGCGACCTGAATGAAGGCATCTACGGGTAGTACAGGTCGTGGGCAGGATTTGCTATGGGAGGTGATCCACGTGCCGGCGAGCAGTACGGTTCGCCCAGCTACGTTAGCCTCGGCAATAGCAGAAGCCGGCATCTCGAATGATTAAAGGTAGAGGCTGCGTAACGGAGGCCCAGAGTATCGAAGCCCCGTGTGCGCCCGATGTCAGCCAGAATCAGTGTTCACAGCAATTTCGGCGCGTGACACGTCTTGAGATGGACCGTGTGGACTTAACTGTCCAGAAAGATCATCTTCAGGATGACGAGAAGAGGGGAGGCCGGTAAAGTCCGACAGCGGCCATGTGGTTGTCGGCGGAATGGGACTCTCGAAGATCCTTGGCCGTACTGTTGTGCATCGGGAAGGTAAGCGAGCGCTAAGCCACGAACTACGTGGAGGTGTGTGGCCGGCCACGTGGGGGACGTTCGTTAGCTCCTTAGAAGCCGACGGCCTGGGATTTTGGTGGCCGAAGATGCAACGAGGATGCCCGCGTAGGAATCGTGCGAAAGTGTGAAAGGTGCGAAGGCACGCCGCATTACACCGGCCAGCGGAGACACTGAACCGGTCGTGATCTGCGGCCTTTGCGCGATGGAAATTTGAACGTACAAACCGTTCCAGTGCCCGCAGGAAGCTTGAGGAGAGTACGTTACAGTGGCGATCGATTACTTAGTAAATGGGCGAAGCGGAGCGGCAGCTGCCTCTGAGGCCGCGAGCGTCAAAGAATCCGTGTGGAAAAACATAGTCACTAGGTTTAGGAGTGCAGGACTTCTGCTTATTTCGGATAATGGCTTGCGGGTTCGATGGCAAGGCCCCTTCGTGATGCTGCTCAATCGCCGGCATCAGAATAGATACTCACCAGGCACATCCTCAATGATAGGTGGTGGAAGGCTGTGCTGGAACAATCTTGAGCGGTGAAAAAAAGGTTGGACGAGCGAAAGGAAGATGGGTGGTGTGCAATGTGTTGTGGGCATACCGGACAGCAGGGCGGCTCACGGGAAACCCATTTTCCATGACGTGCAGTGGAAAGGCGTGTCTAGCGGAAATGGCTTGTGCGGTCTGCAGCGTGGGGCGGATTCAATCCGTAGCTAAGCGACTTCATGGATATTGAGGAGAATTTGGATCTTGTTGGGCCGAATTAGAGCGACACATCTGTGTAGAAGTATCGGCAACCTCTCATGCAATGAGGCTATCAGGCAGTAAAAACGAGGAGTTGGCCAGGGACACAGTGCTCTGAGCGATGGGAAAAATACGGGGGAAGCGAATCTTTGGGAAAGGCGCTGAGCCACAGGAGGACCTCTGAAGTCACTAAGCATCGCGGGCGCGAGGTCGTGATATCGGAGGGTCTAGACGAGACCAACTCCTCGGCCAAGTGGAGCATTATATAATTTAAAAGGTTTTATCAGCAATCAATTGTAATTTTAAAGCTTGGGTCAGTTATAGCATTAGGCTTATTTTGCCCTATATTGTGTTCACCGGTCACATTGTCTTCTTATGCTTCTCGGAAATTCCATACGGCCGAATGGGACGGGGCTGGCTTCTCGGTTCGATCTGTCCCGCAGAGCATGTAGGCAACACAAGCAACTCGCCCAGGGACGAGCTGATTCTCAGGTTGGTGCCATCACTTAGAAGCGGTGGAAACCTCGATAAAGGGTCTGGGACGGAAGCACCTTCTCGGTTCGATCCATCCACTTGAAGCGAGGTGAAACCTTCAGCATTCTCGCCAAGGGCGGGCGATTACCGGTTGATTACCATCACTGGCGGTGGAAACCACCGATCTAAGATTCTAGAATGACGCTTCTCCGGTTGATCCCAATCACCCAGAAGCGGTGGAAACCAACCTAAACATTCTGCTGGGACAGGCTTTGATTCTGCGGTTACGATTACCATCGTAGAGCATGTGAAAACCTCGTCTAAAGTCCCCAGGGCGAAGCACGCTTCTCGGTTCGATCCCATCCAGAAGCGGTGAAAACCTTGACTAAAAGCATTCCCACCAAGGGCGAAGCTTGGTTCTGGCTCGATTACCATCATAGGCGGTGAAACCTCGATCTAAGGAGTCACAGAGACGGACTTTGTTCTCGGTTAGTCCCCACGTCGCAGGCGGCGTAAACCGGTCTAAGGGTCCATACTAAGAGCCCGAAAGCCTCCCGGCGGGAGCAATAACAGAAACTGGGGCGGCTTAGTCGGGAGGTGAAGGAACGAAAAATATCCTCGGTGAGGGTATAGATGGCGTGCATGACCATAGCGTTCGACCATTAAAGCAAACATGCTGGATTCAACAGCCATTAAAGCAAATATAATATTCAATAGCCATAAAGCGACACAATGTTTTAGCGATCATAAGCATACATAGGCAAATCAACAGAAATATAAAACCGTTGTCCCGTCTAAACTTGTGAAGTAGAAATTAAACTTGAAATTAAACAAATTGTTCGATCACTTTGCATCCCAGGTGACATGGCGAATAAACTTGACGGCAAAACTTGAACTCGGTTGTCATACGATGTAGTGCACGGAGGCTGCGTCTCGGCTTGAACCTCGGAAGGCGTTGTTCGGAGGGTAGGAGGAGGTTCGCGGTAACTAGTCCCAAGTAATGCACCTCGCGTGGGCATCAATTGCTCCGCAAGCTCCCTGTTGTCCCAGTCTCTCCTCATCAGTGTATCGCGGGGGTTGTGTGAGTTGGGAATCGGGAAGAGGATCGGGCAGGGTCTCAGGATGGGGAGTCTTGATTTGCAAACATGCGAGAAGCGGCATCAGCACTACCGGAAAGATAGCCGTCCCAGCCTGCGATGGCCAGGCTCCACCGCCCATCCTCGGCGTCGGCAAGCCCTTCATTGTACCACTTGTTTTCTAAGCCCCAAGCGGTTGCGGTCGGTCACCTTCTCGGTCGGGCGGCAGTAGGTTTCCGCGCCTCGGCCGGCAGGTCCCGCCGTGGCGTTCGGTCGCGACTCTTGACCTTTTCTCGGCTCCTGGCCTTACCTCCGTAGTTGCTCTCTTCTCAATGCTTGTCATGCAATTTGTTTTCTCTTCGCGGCTTTAGCGGCATCCTCCGTCTTTTCTGAACAACCTCTCGGAAGCGTCTTTCCAGCTCGTGATCGAGAGCGTGAGACAGGTGGCGGCACAGTGAGGAGAACAAAATTATAGAGAGGCAACCCCGCCGGAAAACTATATACGAAATAAAGGTGGGATGTGAAAGCGGATTTGAGGCTGCAGCTATCGTATGCCCTTTGCGACCTCGGCACCATGGAATCGTCAGTCCGTCTGAAGCGCTCGCGTCCTCAGGAAGAAGAAAGGAAGCGTGAACGGGAGCTGCAGGCGGCGCGACCTGCCTTCCCGCTGTCCCACATGCCGACACGGCATCGCGAGGGAAGCGGCTGCGAGTCAGTTCGAGCTAGAACACTTGCGCGGTGGCAGCCCGGGATAGGGGCGCGAGTGTCCCCCACCGGAGCAGGGGGCTCAGGATGGTCCACCTACAGCGAGGAAGAGATGCAGGCTTCGCTGGGAGCTATGACGCCGGCTCCACGTCCGTGGTCTCTTACGAGCAGTCTCTTTGCTCGGGGGAGGAGGCAGTGAGCGGCACCACCGCGCGAGGAGTTGTTGCGTGCAGCTGATGGGAGCGCCAGTATAAGCAAACTAGATAAAGTCTGCGGTCACCATTTCCTCATACAGCGAGGGTCTCAGTTTGCTAGATTCAGCGAAAACGTCTTTGGGAGCTCTTGGCGGTGAGATTCGCCGACGGGCTCTTGGCCGGGTAGTCGGCTTCGACAGGCTCCTGCTCTTTGCACGGCTGATAGGCGAAGTTCCGGAGCGGCGAGACGCTACTGGCCGGCTGTCTGTCTTATGAGGCTTCTTTCGTCCAAGGCATGTACTTGGGCCAATATCCGACTTAAGCCTCTGCTTAGTGAACAGGCGGAAGGAGATTCGATTCAGAAACAATCATGTAAACGAGGGCGTACAAGGCAGCTGGCTGTAGTCGAGTACACGGATTCTGTAGAGTATGAGGTGAGGCGCTGGGTGCAGTCCCAATGTGCGAAGATTTAGGACCTAGAATGAAATTTAAGTCAGTGCGTGAGCGGTCTGATGTCGGGGTAAACAGAGCCGTCTGAAAAGGGGAGAAGCGGGTTGAGTATGCGCACGAGAAACACGACAATTAATAAAAGGAGCAATGCAAGCGTGAATCGAAGCAGAATCAACTTCACGCCAGGTGTGAGTGGGGGGAGGGTGTCGTGAGCAAACCATTTGTCGCCTTGCAGAGACAGGCTCCCGACGAGAATTTCTATTGGAATCAGAGGCGAGGGCATGAAATCGATCATTTTTTCATGTCACAACCTTTAAATAGTAGTTGGATTTCTTTCCATGTTATGTAGTTTATATCGTCTTTGGTCTAGTTGCGGTGGAACGTCGGTTGCAACCTGCGCGCGGCTCACCGTGTGTTAAAAAGTGGGGGAGTTGCTCGGGACTCCGGCAGTAGTATCTTTAGGGTGTCTACCGAAAGGAGAGGATACATGGGAAGCGACTACATACTCTAAAATAGACATCGAAAGGAAAAGGCGGTGCCAGCCCCTGTGGAGGATGGTTTCACTTTCATGGCGTGCGCCACCTCCACGATAAATCGGGGCCATTTGCTTTCGTGAAAGGCGGCCGAGAGAGGAACAGCGTCGGGAGGTAGGCATGAACCCGTCACAGAGGACTAGAACTAGAAGAGTCGAGATAGATTAAAATAAGGAAAGGGAGCGAGACTTACTTTTGGCTCCTAGGGAGGAGAGGATTACGGGATGACGGGCGATGTCGTGTTGAATATGCTCGGCAGAGAGAAATTCGAGGGAATGAAGAGGGAGTGAAAAAGTGGAAAGAAAGAGTCAACGAGCTGTTATAGAGGCCGGGAAGGAGCGACAACGGCTAATGAACAATTAATGAGGATTAATTAGCGGTGGGATGACATGGCGTTTCGGTACCAAAAGGCAGTGACACTTGTAGTCGACGAGGCAATGATGGCGGCCAGGCGAAAGGTCGAGCACGACGCGCCTTTGAGAAGTGCATTAATGGATCCCAACTGGGCAGATCAGAATCCGCCCATCGAGTTGCTTTCGAATGCACGCGATCGAAAGATCCTTGATTCGTCCGTAGTGGTTCTGAATCAAGGGGGCTAATGTGCGGCACCACTGGTACTCGGAGACCATTGGGCTGCCTTAGGACATAGCCAGAATATGGACGGCGCCTCGACTTCTTGAGACTGATACCGGCCCCATTCGTGAGTCTTGGCGACCATGCTTGGAGTACTCAGGAATTTGTCGGACAAATAAACTATTTGGTCACCTCTTAGATGTAGTATAATTTATGCTCGGCTTGTCCCAGGTGGTCGGGAAGCGTCAACTAGAGATATATCCGCAGTGGGAACCATTCCAGGAGCCACTCCACCTAAGCCCAGCACAGTGCCCATGTGGACCTCAGTGTATAGTTGCGGCAATCATGACCCTTCCACTAACTGATCTTCTCATCTGACAAGTTGGAGTACGAAGGCGGGATCGAAGAGGGGAGAAAAGGTGAGGGAGTGAAAGGCTCGGCTCGGCGAGAGTCTGCGTGTAGGAACCACAGTAAAATCTAGGTTGTGAGCCCCTTGGAGGTTGGGCCTACCCCGCCTCTTAGGCACGCACATATATTATATATAAAAAGAGTGAATGAGAAAAGTTACAGTAATTTCGCTACAATAGTTATGTTTGTTTAACTTTTTGGGATTTTTTTTTTTTTTTTTTTTTTTTGTGAATGCATAAAGTTGTAGTATATTTGCTATATTATTTTTGGTTTGTCCACAATAATTTTCACAACACTTTCATAACAAATCAAATATGATAAATTGTTATTGGTTCTAATTTAAATTTACCAATGAAACTACTTTTTTGCCCACCAATAACAACTTGTAGTAACCTACTACTTATAATTTGTTGTAAAAATGTCATGGACATGACATTTTTTTGTGTGAAAAATGTTAAGACATCTTGATATTGTCACAATATTTTCAAAACTGCTGAGCTGTCAATTCTTTACAAGTTAAAATAAAATATAACAAAATTATAAAGGTATTATGAAAATGTTGCGTCATTCTGTTGTGTGTTTTTTTAAAAAAATTGTTGGTTTGATCAACTTTGTTGAGCCAAAATTCACTATTCCACATATAATTTTTTTGGGTTGACTTTTTGTATATTTTTTTCTTTACACACTATTTTATGTAAAAACACATAGTTTTGCACACAAAAACAAAAACAAAAACTTAGGAAAAAAACATTTTTCATCCTTTATGTTTGGGGTAGTTTACAATTTTTCCTTAAACTTTAAAATCATGCAATTTTTTCCTTAATATTTTGGAAAATAGCAAATATGTCATATTGTTATTCTCTCAGTTAAATCCTAAAGAAAGCTTATGATTCTTAAAATATTTTATTGTGTAATGTCTAAATTACTCCTGCTAAATTTTAACATCCTAAAAATTTTCTTTACATATTTTGAGTTTTAAATGATAAAAATTCTTAGAAAGTTAGAATGATGATATTCAATGACACAAGCCTTTTGTTATCTTTTTTATTTTATTTTTTATTTTAAATTTCTTAGCAAAACTCAGTTGTTTATTATTGAAAGATAATGATATTCGTTATCATTCTTAGAAGTTTTTAGAGAATAGATATATTGTCTTTAGCAAGTAGGTACTAAAAAACTATTATAGTTAAATAAATATTTATATGTTAAATAGCTACCCTAACTTTGTGGTTGATCAAAATTCATAAACGAATGAGATTAACTTTTTACGACATAATTATCAAAATTTTTAAAATTAATGTCTCTTTTGATTAATGTAAATCTCTATATACTTTAAAAATCAAATGATTCATATCTTTGTTTTGTAATACAAATAAAATTTATAATTGACCTTAATTACTACAGTACTTTTTTTCCACGGTAAGCACGTGCCTTGCACGTGCTGCCCTAACTAGTATATACTAATATATACATTGTTGACGTTTTCTTCTTCGGTGAGAACCCAAACACTTTGAAGCCCAAAAATAAATAGTGGGCCGAACCCAAAAAAAAAAAATAACTTGTCATTTTACCCAATATTTGAGACAACAAAATTGTATCCACACGGACAGAAAAAATTCAATTTACCCATTCATTGTTTCTAAAAAAAAAAAAAAAAAAGAAACCTAATTTATATCAAAATTAACCTAATTTTAGACTAATAATTAGATTCATAAAAAAAATTACTTAATGAAATTTGGATAATAATTCAGATTTTAGAGTATATATTATAAAAATTATCAATTGAATCCGTATAATAATAATAATAATAATAATAATAATATATTATTATTATTATTATATAGTAATTATACTGTATACTAATTACATACTATATTTTTTTATAATTACAAATTATTATACAGAAATTATACTAGGAATATATACTAACCTAATTTATATCAAAATTAACCTAATTTTAGAATAAGATTATTAGACTAATAATTAGATTCCATAAAAAACATAAAAACAAAAATTATATGAAATTGATTTTAGAGCATATATCATAAAAATTACCAATTGAATCCTTATAAATAATGATAATAATAATAATAATAATAATAATAATAATAATTGTGGGAGAAGCGAATCTTTCCCAGTGGGTATTGTTCGCTTTTAGGAGAATGGGACCGGAGCCGATGCCACCCTCGCAATTGTTCAATCTCACATCGGGGAGAACGCCTCCTACCACTGCACGATAAGCACTTGGCCTGAGAAAGATTGTCGCCTCCACACTTTGCCTTATAAACAACGGCCTAAGAAGGTACCAATCATGTAATACACATGTGACAATCTAGCGCTTGGTACTATGTGATTGTACTCCCTACTTCTTCAAGTCGGGGAAAGGTGGGGGTTTCATAAATCTCAAAGCGCCTTTGTGGGAGAGGCGAATCTTTCCTACGTCCCAGGTATTGTTTGCTTTGGGAATGGTAGAGGCGATGCAACCACTCACGAATTTGTTCGATCCCATCGGGAAGAACGCCTCCCACCGTCACACACCTTTATGGTACATGCCCAGCTATGAGTGCTTATAAGGTAAGGGTGGGAGCGCTCCCGATGTAGGATGACAAGCTGCTGAGATTAGGCTGCGCCCCGTGCAGCTAATTTCGAGGACAATACACGATTGGGGTTCGAGACTAAGTTTTCTCCCACAATAATAATAATAATAATAATAATAATAATAATATAATTACATATTATTATATAGTAATTATACTATATATTAATTACATACTATATTTTTTATAATTACTATTATTATATCTGATGGGAATATTATACTAACCTAATTAACCTAATTTTAGAATAAGATTATTAGACTAATAATTAGATTCATAAAAAAAAAAAAATAATGAAATTCAGATAATGATTCAAATGTCAGAGTATATATTACAAAAATTACCAAATGAATCCTTATAAAAAAAATAATTACATATTATTATATAGTAATTATACTATATACTAATTACATACTTTTTTTTTTTACAATTACATATTATTAGATAGTAATTATACTAGGAATATATATAACTAACCTAACTTATTTCAAAATTAACCTAATATTAACATAATATTAGACTAATCACCATTTCAATCCAAAAAAAAAAAACAATAATAATTATTACAAAAAACAAAACAAAAAAAATTGTACCAGGTCATCCATTTCTCAGTCTCTCTTCAGTCCCTTCAGTCTTTGCTTGCTCTTTCGCTCTCTTTCTCCTTCTCTCTCTCTCACTCTCGCTCTCGCAATTGCGCGCTCTCTCTTCTCTCTATCTTAAATTTTCTTTCTAACATGTATGAGAAGCGGGAACATTTTTGTATTTATAGACTAGCGGGGCAATAGGATAGCGTGGATTTGTGAAGGTTTGATGACTAGGATTATTTAGTTTATGTTTATTTAGTTTTCAATTGACAATATGTAGTTCATTTTATGATTAATTAGGGGGGAATTGCAAGAAAAATTTGAAAAACCAATAGACAAGCAAAAGGTGAAAAATCGCATTAAAACCATCAAGTATAATTGGTCAGACTGCTATGATGTGTTTAAGAATGGATTGAGTGGTTTTGCTTGGAATCCAATCACCAAAATGTAGAGTGCTGAACCGGAAGTTTGGGAAAGTCTAATCCAGGTTTGTCACTTATACTCTAGAAGTTCATATTGTTTCATTGAATTCTATGGTTTTCTTTTTCATGTTATATCAGTTTACAATAGGGTATATCACCATGAACTTATATTTAGATAGAGAGAATTAATTGGATTGTTTCGATGATTCAAAGGACTCCGATGTATGCTTTGATGAGATTTTGCATCTAGTCATGTCTTACACATTGCAATGATATGTTGTTTATAACTGGGTTTTACTGTAAATGCAAGCTTGTTCAGTAGAATACTATGGTGCATAAATTTGAGTGTTTTCTTGTCTGACCTTATTTTGTTGTCATTTTTTAACAGGCTAAACCTAAAGCAAAAGAGCTTAAGAACAAACCAATTCCAAACTACGACAAATTGGTTGAGCTTCATTGAAAATATAGAGCCACTGGAGAACAATCTGAAACTGCATCAGAGATGAGGCAACGGTGGGCTACTTCAACTGGAGAGGGCTCTATGGAGAACATTGAAGATATTGATCATTTAGTTGCTCAAAATGAAATTACTTTGGAGAGCTATGATAATGTGGGTGATAATAATGTGGGTGAAGCCTCCTCAAAAGCCAAAAAGAGAAAAACATCAAAAAATGAGGACATGGAACAAATTATGGGAGCAATTCAGGATGTTGCTTTAGCAATGAGAGAAGGAAATTTAATTTTTGAGAGGAGCTTGGCACGTCTTCCCATTCCTGAGCAAGACGTGTTCCATCTCTTGGATGAGATAGGAATTGATTCTAGATTGCGAATGAGGGCTTATCTCTATCTTATCAAGAATCCATATATGTTGAGAGCTTTTATTGGCTATCCAGTGGAGGAGCACAAGGA
Source organism: Notholithocarpus densiflorus (assembly GCA_030021035.2). Lineage (NCBI taxonomy): Eukaryota > Viridiplantae > Streptophyta > Magnoliopsida > Fagales > Fagaceae > Notholithocarpus > Notholithocarpus densiflorus. The sequence goes on along the minus strand of JARYZH020000082.1, from coordinate 62,240 downwards.
GCTATTGTTCACAATGATGTCTAATCCTTAAATTTCTCTAACAGTTAGACAAGAAATGTTCCAAGACAATTTCATCTTCTAAAAACCTTTTCAATTGATCATTGAACTGTAAACTCTTGGGATTAATTTTTCTTTGGCACCAACTTGTGTTTATTTTTAGTTTTTCTTTCTGAAACAAGTCTGTTAGCAATTACAGATATGATCATAGCTCATTGTAACACTATCCTTTTTTCAGTGGCTTGAAGACTTTGTCTGCTTACATTCATTTTTATGCTTTTTCACATCTTAGTTGTCTGGCATGATACAATGTCGTTGACTCCACGAGCTGACTTCTTAGGTCTTGTGTTATGTCCCTGGTTGTTCAATACTGTTTACTGGTATAGGTGCTAGTTTAAATTGTATTGTTATTGTACAGGAATTTCAGCATCTGGTTTAATCTTGTTTGTAAATGATTAGGCTCTCTTTTTGGGCCTGGTCTGGACTTGCCTCAGTTGCTGGACCACTTGAATCTTGATATTTTTTATTGAAAGTTTTAGACCTTGTTTTATTAAAAAAAATAAAAAAAGATTTTGCTTTATTAATTATATGGACAAGGCATTCTCAATGGGCTCTATGTTTGGCAAATTCCAGTGTCTCATGTCATGATTCAAAGTGGCATTGGTTCCTAAACGGATAAGTATGGTCATGAAAAAAAATGTTTTAGTGTGTGAAATTTTGCATTTTTTTGAGAAATTATTGTCATTTGTTTTGATTGAAATTTGTGTGCTATTGGTCAGTATTTAGCAGGGATATTCTCTTGAGAATTTTGAGTTGCTTTCTTTTCTGAATAGTAAGTGGGCAAACACTTGAATTTAAATTACATAGTAGGATCTTATTCTTTGAGTTAATTCATAGAGTCACTCTCCCTAAGTTTTTTTTTTTTTTTGGGTCTCAATTCTTCTCTGAATCCTCAAAAAATTAAATTCACGTACTAAGCAAAATAAAAAAATAAAAAAAAATGAAAGAAACACTCAAAATTCAATATTTTGTTGATTTTTTCAGTAAACAAACAAACCAAACATTTTTTTTTCTTATTTTAATTATTATCAATTAAGGATGGTTTTTTTTAGTATAATAAAAAAGCAGAAAAAATATTTAATCATAGACCAATGTTGATTATTTAATTCACATCAGAAAAAAAAAAATTATCAAAAAAAATATTGCATGCTATAGTCATAATTATTTAATCTAACAAATTAATCATAGACCAATGTTGCAAGTCCATTTTCAAATAGGGGTAAATTTGTCTATTTAAATAATTTCCTCTTATTTCCATAATAATTTTTAAAACATACAAATAAGAGGAATGACTAATTACTTCCTTCTCACTTACTAATTTTAAAAATATCCAAACAAGGTGTAGGTAGGATAACCATTTCCCTCTACTCTGCTCCTTCTCTAAACTTTCAAACAGGCCATTATACTATACTCTCCCTCCAAATATCTCCAATTTGGGGGAATTAAAAATGAGGGGTTAGAAGTAGTTAAAATCCCTCCAAATCCCTCCCCCTCATTCCTTAAAAAACTTCCAAACAAAGTAATTTAATTACTCTCCCTCACTCTACTCTACTCTCATTCCTTTCCCTAACATCCAAACAGAGCATTAGAGTTAAGGGGGCGGTTTTGCTGCTAGTTGTGTATAATGACTTCGGCTTCTGACTGTGTTACTGCTTAGCTACTGGCTGTTTAAAGGGTTAGATTGTTTGTTTTGGGTAAAATTGGTTGACTAGGCTTAATTTTGTTTAGTTTTACTTTTGGTAATTTTGTTGTTGGACTAATTATTTTGGGCTTGTATATTTTGTTTGAGATTCGGTCTTTAAAATGAGGAAAATGTTAGAGTTTCAAACTTTTTTACAAATCGCTAATGTGGTGAGTGATTATTGGTAAATAAAAAATAATGTAAACGGTAGGTCCAAATGCGAACCAATAAGAATTTACTATCTTAACAATTTGTAAAAATGTTGTAGAAAATTTTGACTATAACAATACTCTTAAAAGAATCAATGATATTATTAAGGAGGTAAAAGTGTAATTTTATAAAATAAAATTACTAAAACTTTTTTTTTTGAGGAGCAAAATTGCTAAAATTAGTACCCATATATATAATAATATATTTTCAAAAAAATTTGGGAGGTCATTGCCCCTCAAGTCAAACCATGGCTCCATCCATGCCATCCAAATATGTTAAAAAGATGAAGCCATTTAAACAAATTTTTTTAAAATTTTATTTTAAATAATACTAAACAAAAAACAAAATCTATTAAATAATACATTTCCTAAACATTTTCAATTAAATTTTTAATAAAAACAGAAAGATTAAACAAATATAATTTGCTAATATATTTGTACGGATTTTACAAAATAAAGAGAAATAAAATGTTAATGACTGATCTGGTAATTAAATTTAAATTGACTAAATTAAATACCAGCCCAAAATATTCTGTCAAATTGAATGCCAAAAAAAGAAAAAGAAAAAAGAAAAATCAGATAGTATAAAACCCCAGTCCAGTCCGCACTTCTCTCCATTGTTTCTTCCTCCTTAGGAAACTCAGGAGTTGGATTGTTTCTCAAGAAAACGAAAACGAAAGCAAAAGAAAATGGCATCGTCGAAATCATCATCAACACCACCACCAGGGGGAACTACCGATGCAGAGAGAGAAAAAGCGTTGGATCAATTGCTCACTGTCTTGGCTTTCTGCGAAGACGACAAACTCCATATCTTGCTCAACAGGCTTCTCCCTTTCGCCATTTCCTCTCTCTCTTTTCAATCCTCCCTAGTCCGCAACAAGGTCTCTTCTCTCCCTACTCTACTCTCTCTCTCTCTCTCTCTACCCATTTATTTATTTTTTTCTGATTCATGCTGTTGCTGTGTCAAATTTTCTCAATTATTATCACCATTTTAATGCATAAGTACTGCTTTCTGAACCTGAAAATGGAAAATGAATGAGCAACGACAATAGGGTAGGACTCGAAAAATTGACAAGTACCCAGATTCTGAATTTTCAATTTTATGTTCTGGCGAGAGGGTTTCTCAATTACTAACACAATTTTAATGCGTAAGTACTGCTTTCTGAACCTGAAAATGGAGAATGAATTGACAATGACAAAAGGGTAGGACTCGAAAAATTGACAAGTACCCAGATTGTGAATTTTCAATTTTATGCTCTTACTTTTTGTGTTCTGGCGAGAGGTTTTCTCAATTACTAACATATTGTTAATGCATAAGTACTGCTTTCTGAATTTGAAAATGGAAAATGAATGAGCAACAACAAAAGGCTAGGTCTCGAAAAATTGACAAGTACCCGGATTGTGAATTTTCAATTTTATGTTCTTATTGTTGTGTTCTGGCGAGATGTTTTCTCAATTACTAACATATTTTTAATGCATAAATACTACTTTCTGAACCTGAAAATGGAAAATGAATGAGCAACAACAAAAGGCTAGGTCTCGAAAAATTGACAAGTACCCGGATTGTGAAAATTCAATATATGTTCTTATTGTTGTGTTGTGGCAAAAGGTCGGGGGACTTGGTGCAATGGCAAGTGCCTTCCCCCCAAAAGTGATAGGTTGTGAGTTTGAAGAAAAAATAAAAAATAGGTTAAGGCTGCCTACCAATGACCTCTCTTAGACCGTGTAAAAGTAAGAGCTTTGTGCGCTAGATAGAAATGGAAAGTTTATTTCCATGGAAATGGAATGTTTGATGTTTGTTCTTACTACATGTGATCAACATTTATCTCTGCTCTAGTGTATCCTTATTTTGCTGTATACTTTATTTTCTACACATGTAGGGTAATAGATGTATACTTTGGTATTTGAATTGCCAAGAGCCTTGTAGCTCAACTGGTACCTTTTGGTGTTTCCAACGGAGACGTTCCGGGCTTAAATCCCTCTCCTCCAACTATCAAATTATCAAAAACTTTGGTATTTGAATTAAAAGCCTCCAAGGTTAATAACTTCCATGTCATGACAGGTTCTTGAGATATTGAGTCATATAAACAAGAGAGTGAAACATCAGCCTGAGATTGCTTTACCGCTATTGGAGTTATGGAAAATGTATTCAGAAGCCAATGCTGCTCCAATGGTCAGAAATTTTTGCATTGTGTATATTGAAATGGCATTTGAACGTGTTCAAGCAAAGGTATGTTTGTTTTCTCCAGTCTACATCTTTTTTAGGAAATTATTTTGCTTAGTTTGGAATGACAGCATGCCATACTAGCAATTTGGAATTAATGATGATACCTGATGGTAATAGCAAAAAGAAGAGTTGGCACCTATGCTTTTGGTGAACATTTCAAAGCTTCCTCTTCAGCACCAAGAGATTATCCTGAGAATTGCAACCAAGGTATCTTTTTGTCTTATCTGCTTTAAAAATAGATTGTTGATGCAGCCCTGGAAAACTTAGAATGATTTTTGTTAGTTTATGAGGATAGGAAGGAAATAGAGGAATTGTGACTAGATGGCTGCATTGAGCGGCCATTCTTTTTCTTTTCTGGAATTTTAAGATTTATGCACTCTGTCTTGATTTTTCATACCATTTGTTCATTTCCTGTGTACTGTGGATGTTATTTGCTTTCTTTCCTTTGAATAAAATATTTATTTTTATTAATTAAAAAAAAAAAAACGGAAGAAAATAGAGGAAAATTAGGTCTGGCGAGTGCATCTCCTTGGACAGACTATCTCAAAGTCTAATCCTATGTTTGAAAGGAAGCATTTTTATCTAATTGTTTTTCCTAGAACACGTCAGGGTGCAGCCTAGTGGTTGGAGGCTTGGGATGAGCTGTAGACCTAGTCATTTGGGTTCAATCCTCACTAGGAGTTCTCTTGGATTAGGTCATGTATTCGTGGTTTACTCTCAGGGATGGGTCCAAAGGACCTTTCCTTGGTGAGGTTCCAGATCTTTTTTGCCAGAACAAAGATCAGAAACTAAAAAATTCATTGCTTGCTTCTAGAACCATACAATGACACATATTCATAGAGGCTTAGAACATTCAAAACTTCTCTTGTAACTAAGATAATAGATACTTGACTTCTTGGAGAACTAAGAATTTGGCTAATTTAAGGATGACTCCTCTAGAATTTGAATACTCAAAAATAATTTTAGATTTATTAGTTGCTTTATTCCCATCAACTCTTCCCTGCTGGAAAGAACTGAGCTCCAACTATTGAAAAGCTTGATATCTTTCCAAAAGTTCTTGACTGATACATTGGAAATCTGATACAATTATCAAAGTGCTTTCTGAAATTGGTTTCCCTTTCCACTTGACTAGGAATTTCTGGTACCCTTCCTTTCTTGTAGAGACAAGTTGTTCATCAAGGACATCTTTTATCATGTCTGGTTTCATAGGTACCACAGGCAGTCTAAGAGCTTGATTGTTTTCATTCAGTGCTTCATGGTGCTCAGAATAAGGGTTGAGATTCTCCACATTGAAATAGAGCTGATGCTAAGATCTTTTGGGAGCTCAAGTAGATATGCATTTGGCCCAAGCCTTTTGAGTAGCTAATAAGGTCCATGTGTAGTATTTTAAATGCTCCTTTGGCAAATTGTTTAGGTTGTTACCATAACTTTGTCATAATTTTTTTTTTTTTGGTTTTTGTTTTTGTTTTGTTTTGTTTTGTTTTTTGATAAGTAATAAACTTCATTGGAATTGAAAAAGGACAAAAAGATATAACAAGGCACACAGGCAGTGTGCTAAGAGGCAACAAAGAAAAAGAAAACTAAATAGCAATGAAAGTACACAAATCAAGCATTTCAGGCAGAGACATGAAAGTAACAACACCCTAAGCATTTACCCATTCAAACAGAGTCTGAAAGAAGACAAGCTTCAACTCATGAATTGACCTTTCATCCCCTTCAAAAGGATGTGTATCTGCATGAGACTTGAATTGCTCAGTGCTAATAGCAATCTTCTTTTAAACTTCTTCATGGATCTCATAGATATGCCTCACGAAATCCTCAGCCTTTCGGCTTGTTCTAATATCTGTTGGTAACGGATAAGGTCAATAGGTTGGCTTGGCTTTTAATCCTGTGACAATTTCAAATGGTGACTGACCTGTTGTTTTATTATTAGAATTGTTATAAGAAAATTATGCTGCAGGCAGAATCACATGCATGATTGTACATTTTCCCCAACAAGGTATCATAAAAGGTTTCTTGAACTTTGGTTAATAACCTCTGTCTGACTAACCATCTGTCTTATGGTAGTAGGCATTTGAGCACTCAGCTTAGTAACCATATTATTCATAAGGTCTTCCAAAAGCAGCTCATATATTTTTTTTTATTGAAAAAATAAGGAAATAAAAATTCTTTAATATCTCAAAGGGGTGTAACCTATGCACAAGGGAAGTATTTGAGAGGTGCACCAAGAAATCATGTAAAAGTAAAAGGATCAAGAAATTATAACAAAAGAGGGAAAAAGGCCATGATTTACTCTAGAGTTCAAGGATTCACTTTTAGGGTTTGAATGCTTCTTACAATGGCTCTAGAAAAATTCCAGAAATTGTCCTTATTTCATATCTTGGCTACAAACAACTTTTTAAATAAAACCCTACATGACAATAAAACTAAAATACCCGACTTTAAAATCAAATAAAGCACTTAAAAAAAAGGATAATCTGGCAGCAGCTCTGTTTTAGCATAAGACCCACATATAACAAACTTCCAGCAATCAAACTAGCTAGATAAATCCCTGGTGAGGCTTGTAGTATCATTGTAGTCCGAAATAAAAATTCATGATTTAGAGTTCGGATTCTTACGTCTCTTGTAAACCTTTCCAAAATGCCTTGTGTCCTCGTTAGAGGCCTTTCCTACACAAAAATATCTTAGTGTTCTTAATGAGTTTCTCAAGGTAAACAGACCAGCTAAAGTTGGAAACGGCTGAATAGTGGAAAAAGATTCTCATAACTGACCTTAAATACAATTCAAATTAAGACTTAGTTGAGACAGTGAAAAGGATTCTCATGACTGACTCCGACTATGCTTGGAGTTAAGACGTGGTTGAGTTCAGTGAAAATTGGCAAAAGTTAGCTGTCTTATTAATTTTAAGAAACAGCTTATGTGGCATTCCATTTTACATCTGGGTTTCTTTCGGAGTTATGGCAATTCACAAATATTGACTGTTGCTTGCTTTTAGGTGATTGGTGAATGTCATTCAAGTCAAATTGATGATGAAGTTACTGCCAAGTATAGATCAATAAATGATTCTCAGGATAGGGAGCTCTTCATTGAATTTTGTCTTCATACAGTTTTGTATCAACCACCATCTCAAAGGTACAGAAATCAATTTAGTTTTTGTGTGATACTTGATCACTAAGCATGTTGTTTGTTATATCATAGCTGACTTTGAAGACTCATGTTTCTTTGCAGTGGAGGATGTCCACCTGGACTTTCAATTGCTCAAGCCAGTCGTGTTAGTGGGAAACATCAATTGAAAAGCGATATGCTTTTAATGACAAAGGTGAATTTATTATGGGGCAATTCTACTGCAATAAATTAGATGGCTTGTCCTATTTCCAATCCTATGTAGAAAAAAAAAATCTAAAATAAATGAGCTGAGAGGTTGGTTGCTCAAGCTATTTCATTTATTTATTAGCAATCTAGAGCAAATTTTCAGTTAGGATTGATCGAGTTATTTGGCTTTTCTAGGGTAAAGAATCAAGCCAACCTGAGCAATTAGGTGCTTATGATTAGTACATTCATCTTTCAAGATTATAGTTGATTGTTCAAGTCGTTTTTATTAATCCAATCTTGAGCTGACTTTAAGTATTTTGTTATTTTTCCAAACCGATTGTTGGAGCAAAAGCTCATTATATATCTAACATGCCTATTAAATAGCAAATGGTTTCATTGTTAATTGGTATCTAATCCAGGAAATGACTTATGTTCATAAAATTAAACTTCGTTTTTAACATTGTGACCTTGCTCATGCTTTGTGGATATTTGTTTCTGTGTGTTTTGGGTACATTGGGTTGTGCCACTGAAGAAATTGAAGACAGAAATTTCTCTCAAGCAAATCATTAAATGCAAAAGCATTAATCAGATAGAGATATTGCCTGTAACTTACTCGCCATTCTCTTGAGCGAAATTCTGCAAAAGTCGTTTCTGAGTGCAATTTGAAGACCTGATTAAACCTATCTTATGCCACTATATAAGCTTTATATTGCATGACTATTTGACATTGAAAAAGGTTGACACACCAAGAGCAATGGAGAGAACTTCTTGCCTTTCCTTCCTTGTGCCAAACTAAAAATTCTTAGATTTTGCCCGCTCATCTTGTGATCCTAAAGAGAGTGATTGTGAGTTTATTTGAAACCACAAAGATTCTTTCCAGTGAGTTCACTGCAGCAAATCTTATTGGCATGTGGAATTCATAAGAAATTTTAATGATTGGGAGTTTATGGGGTGGCTTCATTTTTCCATTTGTTAGATTCTCATATTCTTCTTAGGGAAAATAATGATAGGATGAGATAGAAGTTAAACAGTACTGGGGAGTTCACTTTGCAATCTTTTAATGAGACATTGCGTTTTTCCATTTGTTAGATTCTCATATTCTCCTTAGGGAAAGTAATGATAGGATGAGATGGAAGTTAAAGAGTACTGGGGAGTTCACTTTTTCAATCTTTTTATGAGATATTGCGGGGCTCATGCCCTCTGCCTTTTCCTTGGAAGCCATATGGAGGGCCAAGGCCCCTCAAAGAGTTTCTTTCTTTGTGTGGACAGTGGCTTGGGGGAAAATTCTCACTTTTGAGAATCTCATTAAGAGAGGTTATTCAATGGTGAGTTGGTGTTGTATGTGCCATTGTAGCGGGTAGACTGTGGATTACCTCTTGATTTATTGTAGCTTGGCTTTCAAGTTGTGGAGCTGTATATTCATGATGTTTGGGGTTTAGTGGGTTTTACCGGAGAAGGTTCTGATTTACCATGTGTGTGGTGATGTTGAGGCCCGAATTCAGATATATGGAATCTTATTCCTTTATGTTTGATGTGGACTATGTGGAGGGAACAAAGCCGGTGTACTTTTGAAGATGTGGAGTGCGCGTCATCTCAATTGCAAGCATCCTTCATTAGTTCTATTTATGAGTGGTCTTTTGTATCGGGTCTTATTGATAGTAACTCTATTCACTCTTTTGAAGAATTAGTTCATGTTCTTTAGGCTACTTCGTGCTTATCCTCACAAAGTAGCCTCATTTCAATAATACTATTTTTACCTATCAAAAAAAAAAAAAAAAAAAAAAAAAAAAACTGCAGCAAATCTTCATGGAGGTCCTTGAAGTGACAGAGGTTTGGTTTGTGATGTGGAGAATATCACTGTAAATGGATGCCATAGGTTCTGGTACTATTTTGGTAAGAAGGTAAGCATGTGTTTGCAGATGTTATATAGAGAGTATAGGTTACAAAGGTTTGAGAGTTCTGACTAATTGTAACTGTTCCTTTATAGTATATTTTCAATGGGATTGGATTTCCCGGAGTGGTTTTCCATTGAATAGGCTCTTCATTGGTTTTGCACTTCGTTACCAAACCTTTGCGTTCTTACTTATATTGGTTTAGATTTGGTACTTGTGGTTAATATATTTGTTTGCACTAGAATCCACAATAAACATGTTTAATTTCCTCTGTTTAGTTACATAGGGGTCAAAACATAATTTTCAGTTCAGAACTATACTCATCCAGCTCTCATGTATTGCAAACTCCTCCTTAGTGTAAAAATTAGCTGATTTTCAACTTGCATCAACATATCTCTCCTTACACATGTATGCACGCAGTCTATATTGGTCAATGCCTTGAATTCTTTCATGAGATAGATATATATTTTTTTTGTAAGCAGTTGGGGATCTTGAATGTTATTGAAGCCATGGAGTTCGCCCCTGAGCTTGTTTATCCTATATATGTGGCTGCTTGTGTAGATTGGTACGTCATAGTTCCTCTTGTATATTTATTTAAGTTTATTTAAATATTTCTTATCTTTTTTTTTTACTTTGGTTTTTTAATATTTCAATTATAATGTGTTATTTTATGATTGATTGATTCAAGGCAGGAGCCTGTTGTTAAGAGAGGGGAGGAGCTTTTAAAGAAGAAGGGTTTTGGTGCGAATTTAGAGAATCCCAACCTGATAAACAAACTATTTATATTATTTAATGGTATGTAATTCTTAATTTATCTTTTTAATTAAATTTGATGTAATGGATTTGTTATAATTTGATCAAGTGATGTTCTTTTTCCACATTCTCTTCCTCGCTAGATATCTTATCCATTTTTTTTTTTTTTAATTAAGAAATTTTATTAAAAAAGCACAAAAATGGGCGCAACTCCAATAAAGGGAATGCATACAAGAGATACCAAACAGCTAGCATCTGAAATTAAACAATCAATAAACATTGTATGTTTCTTTTTTATCTTATAAAAAAAAATAGTTCTCATATTCCCTATCAAAAAAAAAAAAAAAACCTTTTTGTTGCTTTATTCAAAAAAAGAAAAGAAAATGAAGATCAATAAACACAATCATTTTGAAAAGGAATAACAACTAGTGGTAGCCATCCAACGTACAGGGAACGCAATAATAAAAGCTTTAAGTCCAAAATTGATTTCTCACACCCTTCATAGCTACAAGCATTTCTCGCTTTCCATATACACCATACCATATCAGGCACAAAGGAATCGCATTCCAAATGTCAAATATGACGATGCTGGCTGAGCTGTCCCTTCCAACAAGCTAATGAATAAATCACCCTTTAGGCTTAGCCCAATTAATCTCAAATAGTCATAAACCATGACCCACAACTCTCTACCAATATCACAATGAAGAAGTAAATGATCTGTTGATAAGTTCTATAGGTTGTGGAGTTTGGTGTTTAGATCTTTTGGGATTTCATGGGTCTTGCCAAGAACGGTTGCAGATACTCTCTTTGGTTGGTGGGATTGGCCTGGAAAGCATTCGTCTAGCATTTGGAATTTAGCTCCTTTGTGCTTAATGTGGTGTCTTTGGAGGGAGCGAAATTGGAGGATGTTTGAGGATTTGGAAAGCTCGGATGACCAGCTATTGGCTTCTTTCAGTGGCTCTTTGTTTGACTGGTCTAGGGCTTGGAGAATCACCTCTAGTGACTCTCTCCCTATGTTCCTTAGCTCTCTCCTTTGTAATTAGCGTCTTTTCCTTTCTTTTTTTCTTTCTTCTTAATCTTTTCTTTCTGTAATTTTCTCTCTGCCTTATGTTTTTCTGCATAAGGTAGTGTTTTTGAATATATATCCTTATTACTTATCAAAAAAAAAAAAATTGAATTTTTTTTGATAATTTTGGCATATTAGTTTGGCTTTTTAAAATATCTCTGGATGATGGAAATCATTACTATATACTTAACCTTGAGATTCCATGGGTAATTGATCCTAATTTTATTAGTTGGATTTGTTAGATTGTACTAACTATAATGAATCTGAATCTCCTTGCAAGTCTTGGGAGCTTTCATATTCAGTTGCTAAAAAATGATATAATGAAGTAACAGAAGGTCATGAAGTGATAATATGTGAAGAAAATCACTTTTCACAATATTTATGACTCATCCTTTTATCCTGATCATGATTAAAGGTTTGTATGAGTATTTGAGGATAGCGACTGCTAGTATGCTTTGGCTTATAGTTTGAATAAGAGGAGTTTACATTTGTAATATTTTCTATCTGAAAAATTTATGTTAAGGCTTTTGTTTGAAATACATTGGTTTTTTTTTTTTTTTGAGGAAGAAATACATTGGTTTTTGCAAGTCTTTTTCACCCTCTTTCCTATCATGCTAGTACATATTTGATACATAATTACGATTTTTGTAGGTAATGTTGGAGCAGAAAATGTTGAACCAGATTTAAGAGTCAATCCTGGGAATCCTGCTCTTAAATCCAGACTGATGTCTATTTTCTGCCATTCTGTAATGGCCGCAAACAGTTTCCCATCAACTTTGCAGTGCATATTTGGCTGCATATATGGTACTTAGCTTCTCTTAAATTTTTTTTATTTTTTATAATATATATGTATTTTTAATTTTATAATTTAAATAACTTGACTTTGTGTTTGCCCATTGTTGGAATGGTTCCATTTCAAACATGGGGACTTGATGCTGGAGACACAAAGAGATCATTATTTTAATTTAGTTGTATATTGTTTTGCAAGTCAATTGTATTTTTGTTTGGGCCCTAGTAATTAATTAGGTTAATTAGTATTTTTATTTAAAGTTTAGGGTATTTTTGTCATTCAATAAGAGTAGGGTTTCTTATAGAATTAAGGTTTAGCATTCCTAGATAAGCTAAGTTTTGTACTCCTATGAAGAGAGATTTTTTTGATGAATAAAGTTTCGATTGAAAATCCGTGGTCTAGTGCTGACTCCTAGTGGGTCTCCTTTACTTAGTGTTTACTCCAAGCAACCCTAGGTGCCGACTCCTAGGTTTTATCATTTATTTTTCTGTTGCATTGTTCTGGTTTGTCCTGCATCCGGATTGTTCCTGTTGCCAGATTTGCTGAAGCATTGTTATTGGGTTGCAAATATTTTGTTTTGTTTTGGTAAACTACACACACCCAGTGGGGCTTGAGTAATGCTGACTTGTGAAAAGATCAATAAACGCAATCATTTTGTTGGGTGATGCCACGGTAGTAGAATTGTTCTTTTCTTTGCAAGGAAACTATGGTCACTCTGTGAGTAGTAAAATCTGGGAGTCCTTTTTTTTTTGGCATCTTCTGTGGGTAATTTGGAGAGAAGATTATCTGAACTTTTGAAGGGGCTGAGCTTACGTTGATCTTGATCAAATCTTTATACCTAAGAACTTTGTATAACTGGATGTCTGTCTTAGGTAGGGTTAATTCTGCTTTTTTGTAGAATTGATTGATATTTTAAGTTTTAGAATATACTTCTTAAGGAGTTGCTCTAATGTACTCTCTTTGTACTGTAGCATTCTCCCCTTTACATAAAGTGATGTTTCTTTTAAAAAAAGAGAGGCAAACATCCTTATAATTGTCATATTGGAAATCACATAGAAATTTAGGACTTTCCATGGCTGCATCATTCTCCCCAAGTTTGAAGAAATCTGGCCTGGGCTTTTCTATCACAGAAATTGATTTCTTTCCAATGAGCACTAGACATGCATTCCAATCTTCGTAAAAAAATTACATTAACTTTTCGCTCACCTTTTGAAGCATCAAGCTTAATAACAAAGGATCTGTGTTTCATGCCTTGTGTAATCTGTATGGAATCAATACTTATAAAAGAAAATGTAATCTGTATTGAATGTGGTAAAAATCAATAGTGGAAATAATCTTGAAAAAAAATGCATCCTTAGATTATTTTGGAACACGGACTGTTAAAGAATCTATATCTATCCTTATCTCCATTGCCTTTGTCATGCAGTCTTTTTGATTCTGCCAGAGTACACAAGTATTTAACCACAAATACTTATCACTTGATTTTGAAAACCATGTAAGCCTTGTTGCCATTGGTGTCACACATAAATCTTCATATTGCTAAAATTGTAAATAACATACAAACTAACAGCAACCCCATTTTCATGCCATCCTTTTGTATTGAACACTTTACTTTGGGCAAAGGAGCTTGAAAGTCTAAATGCTTTTTAGAACAGGAAATACTGATTGGTACTGTAATTTGTAGGGTTTATGTACAAGTACATTACTTTAATAATGCAGTGTCATATACAAGGTTTTGGATTTTTGTATTTTGTGATAGTTTATCTAAACCTCATTGTTTTGACTACTTGGTCATAAAAGGGCAGATTTACTTTTATCTCCTTTTCAAATTTTGGTAATTTCATGTTGATTGTGTGATAGGATGTCCTTATGCTTATTTTTCTTTGGTTTCCTGAATTCTTAAATGTGATAGGAAGTGGTACCACATCAAGGTTGAAGCAGTTGGGAATGGAGTTTACTGTCTGGGTATTTAAACACGTAAGGAACTTATAACTTCTTCTTTTTCTTTGGTGTTCCGAAAGAGTGCTCATGCTAGTGCAGGTTCCTATTTGTGGTTCCCACTATAAGTTCTAGATGTTAGATACTACATTTTGTGGGCTATGATCAAACTTTTGGTTCTAGTTTCCTACACTAGCATACATCTAAAATTACATATGTTGGGAGGTTTTTTAATGACTAAGAGATTTTGCGTGTTTGGTATATAAGTTAATTAATGTTTGCCATGAATCATGTCAATTTTAATATGTTTTGGTTGAAATGCACTTTTGTCTCTGAAATTTGATCTAAATTCAATCTTCGTCCTCCAAATGTAAAAAGTTGCAATTTCGTGGAAAATATAAAAGGTATCAATTTTGTCATTTCATAATTTATTCATGACCAACCTCAACTTTTTAATGTGCTGTGTTAGTACTCTGCTTGCCTAGTACGCAATTCCTTTAGTAGCTGAAGGAGAGAAGGAAGCAATTGGTACTTTTTAAAATTCAGGGAAAAAATTGCAGTTTGTTTGTTTGATTTTTGTTTAATTAAATTGAAGAATGAAAATCAAACTTGGATCAAATTTCCAGATGAAAAACATATTGTAGCCTTTGAACAATGGGGGGTCTTTTTTTTTCTTTTTTTTGTTTGTATTAGAAAGGTTTTTTCTTGTTCAAGTTGGAGCTTTATCATGTGTAGTGAAACACCCCATGCTGTGCGTACCCCAATTGCAATGCAAATGTGAGCATGGGATAGCTAACCATCAACTGTTAGTTGCTGTTGCTCTACATTAACAAAAACAACAACAAGAAGAAGGCCTTTGTATCAAATTTTTTGGGGTTAGCTATGGATCCTCTACAAGATTAGTTTGGGTCCACATGTATTCTTTTCCTCAATTTTATTATATTCAAAGTCATAACTTTTGTTACTTCCTTAATTGACATGTTATTTTTAACTACTTCTACTAATGTTATCTTTGGTCTTCCTCTAACTTCTTTTGTTCCCTTAACTGAATTAACTCTCACTTTCTTACTGGTGTATTAATTACTCTCCTCTGCACATGACCAAATTAGAGATTTTGATGCTCTTCTTCCTCACTTCATTTTGATAATTATTTATGCAGGCAAAAATTGATCAACTTAAGCTTATCGGCCCAGTTATACTCACTGGAATCCTGAAGTCACTTGACAGTTATTCAGATTCAAAATCAGGTCCTGCATTTGAAGTTCTTTGAACTTCTTATATATATATATATATGTGTGTGTGTGAGTGTGTGTGTATTTATGTATGTATGTATGTATGTATAAAATTTTATTTTATTAGGCTTTGTAGAACTTCATTCTGATTGATCTAGTGTACTAAATTCACCCAGATGCTACTGCTAGGGACACCAAGACTTTTGTTTTTCAAGCAATTGGGTTGTTAGCACAGCGCATGCCTCAACTTTTCAGGTTCATCACCCAACTTTTCTGCTTTCTTCTGTGACCCCCATTAGGCATTTCTTAACATTGTGTACAAGGGGAAAAAGTTCTGATGGCTATTTTTTTTCTCAGTGGTAAGATCGACATGGCTCTACGTCTTTTTGATGCATTGAAAGTAGAGGATCAGTCTCTTCGTTTCATTGTTCAAGAAGCAACCAATTCCCTTGCTGCAGCATACAAGGTTTGCTAGTATTTTTTTTTCACTGGGTTGAATATATCATTAATAAATTCTCTTTTGCTGATGTGGCAATTAATTCACAAAGCTGTTGTTTCTCATCGCTACTTTAGTGAACTTAATTTTAGCAATTCTGTTGTGGTTTTGTCAATTGAACTATTGCTACGTGATACTGGTTGGTTCAGTGGCAGGGAAGGTTTTGTTTTGTTTATTTATTAAGGTGTATTTTTTAGTATTTATATCTACCCTTGCTATTTTCAAAGGAAAATGCTCATGATGGGAATCATGTTTAAGACTATTCCTATATTTACGGAATACTCATGCTCCAACTGATCCAAATGAGAGAAAGGATGCCTGAGATTCATTTATAATCCTGGACAAACTCATTTATAGACAATTGAGATTGTCAGAGAGGTTATCTTTGAGATCTGTGACATAGTATGGAAGGATTAAAAGAGACCCATTATATTAGTTAAAAAGATATTATACAAGGATTTCAAAGAGAGCCATTGAAGTGTATAAGTTACATGCCCAAAAGTTACCTCAAATAAATTTGATGTAGAATTAGATATAGTTACCATCATTTAGTCACTAAGACCTGTCCAGAACAACAAATGCAAAGGGCAACATCTTTAACTCACTTGATTGACAATACATTATGGTGGAAGCCATGTTTATAATGAGATTCATTGAATTTTAAAAAAAGGTCAACTATAAATTTATTACAAATATATTTTGAATTTGAATTTTCATATCAATATCATTTACATTTACTCCAACCAATCAATTCCTTGGTCTTGTCTTCAAGATGCGTGGTTTTAAAAACGAACCGGACTGGACCGGCCAGTTCAACTGGGAACCGGACATTAATTCGGTCCGGTTATTATTTAAATCCGGAAATAAGAGAAAAACTGCAAAAAACCAGAAACCACTGGTTCAACCGGAAAAACCGGAAACCGGTACGGTTAAACCGGTTTTAAGCAGTTCTTCATAAAGACTTCTGCTGTTGTGTTTTTGAAAAAAATAAAAAATAAAAAAGAGAGAGAACTTGTTTCAGATTTAACGAGAAGAGAGATTTTTATTTTGAAAATGCTCTTAAGTCTGAAGTGGTGAAGCCTAAAACGGCCACAATGACCCCAAAAAGGCAAAAACATCAGATTTACCATCTTTGTGTTGAGGAAGAAGCTCAAAGATGAAGCAGATTTACAATTTTACAATGATATGATCTGTGCTTCAGTTGAGGCCTTTTTTTGCTGCTCTTGTCTGCTTCAGTTTGCTTCAGTGGTGGTATATTGGTATGAAACATTTGAAAGTTTAAAATTGGTGTTTGAAGAAACTGAAATGCAAATGCCGAAATAGAGGGATAACATAGAAAGAAGTTGGGGTAGGTTGAGATATTTAATGGTGTGCCACGTTTCAGTTTTCTATTGGTTATAGGCTTTTTAAAATTTTTTTTCCATTCAATTGTGTTCCATGTGGTGCCACGTTGTTGGCATGCAAGGTAGTAAATTTTTTTTCCATTAGTCATAAATCGTGAAGTCATGAGTGATCATGACATTTTTTTTTCTTAAAAAAAAAAAAAACAGTATCATCTTATTTCATTAATATAAAAACACGAAAATGAGCATAAATTTATATATAGTTATGAATTAAATAACCAAATAATTATATATTAACTAAAGATTAATATATTATATATAATTAATTAATTCATATACTAAATAAGTCTTTGGTTATATTTTAGTATTTTTATTTTGTAAATATGAGATCTAAAAGCTTACTTAAATCATTTTAAAATTTTTATATATTTTTAACTAAACATATTTACTACTATTAGCTTATTAGTTATATAAAAAGACTTATTATTTATTTTTATAATTTAATTAAATTATTTATGACGTCACCAGTCAGACCATTGGGTCGGACCACAAAACTGATAAACTATCCCTTTTCCGGTTCTTTGTCCGTTTCGGTTTTTAAAACCATTTCAAGATGTGGAAAGTGAACCATTCTTTCCAATATATGTTATCACTGATTGCAGTCCCTCTTCCTTCCTAGAAAGAGTGGTATTTATACCCAACTGCTTGATTAGGATTTTATTTATCTTCTTTTGCAATACAAGTTATAACCTACAATCAATTTAAGTATATTATTGTTTAGTGCTCTAAAGCTTAAGTTAGGCGTCTTTGTAGAGATGGAGATTTGTTTGGGGTGGTGGGGTTGCAGGTGGAAGGCCACTAAAAACTGAAAAACTGAAAAACAAGAGTTAAATTCTGTTCTTTGTCATTATGCACTCTCAACCTTTATTTATGCTCATATCTTCCTCAGTGCAGTCAGAAATATTCCAAATGTTTATTTGAGGCAAAGATGGGTGGGTTACTTGGCTTCAATGCTTCTTGCTTGTTGGACATTCTCTTTCTATGCTTTACCGTAAGCATTCACATTTTTGTGAATACAATTAGCTTGCTGATAAAGCTGACAACTTACAATTCAGAAGTATTTGACTTCTTGACCACTTTGCACCTGTACCTCTGAGCCATGTTCTATGATATCAACTTTTTTGTTTTGATTATTCTGCATCACATGCCCTTTATAATAATCTAATTAATGCTGCTATATTATCTGAGCATCAGGAAGCCCCTGCAACAGTGCTAAGGGATTTGGAAACTCTTTTACTGAAAAGTTCTCAAGAGGTATCACACTTTTAATTTGTTGACTTCGTTTGTCTGTTGCTCTTTGTTCTTCCTTTGAGGATAAGAATTTCTATGCTTCATTAAAGAAACTTGCTGCTCAACCATATATGGCTAATTTATTGGTGCTGACCAGGAAAAAAGTGAAGTACGGTTCTGCGCTTTGAGATGGGCTACTTCTTTATATGATATGCAACATTGCCCAAGTCGGTTTATTTGTATCCTTGGAACTGCAGATTCTAAGTTGGACATAAGGTACTGTAAATTTTCATTTTGTATTTGGAATGGTCTCTGCTTGATTTGCAGAAAATTCTCTCCTTATGTCTGTCTTTCTGGCTCTCTTTTTATATATATGTGTGTGTTTGTATTTGGAATGGTCTCTGCTTGATTTGCAGAAAATTCTCTCCTTATGTCTGTCTTTCTGGCTCTCTTTATATATATATGTGTGTGTGTGTGTACAATAATTTAAAATAAATAAAATTTACATTCAATTTATAATTCAACTTCTTTATAATCTTGCTTTCGGAATGAAGTGATTGAATGGAAAACAATTTATGCCATTCTGTTTCATAATGTCTTGTACGTTTTGATTCTTATATCTATATCTCATCTTTTTGTATTATTTCTTTCTTGAAATCTAAAAATTTTAACTTACGCCATTATTTTTTTTGATAAGTACATGATGATGATGTTTTGTTGTTAATGTAATTTCCTTCTGTCAGATGAAGAAAGAACTCAGATAGTTTTTATCAATAAATTATAACACTCACATCCCCCTTAATTTTTTAGGGAAATGGCACTTGAAGGCCTTTTTCCTGTTAAAGATGAAGGACGGGTAATGACTCAAAGTCTTGATCTTCGATACCCAAAACTTGGTGTCATGCTAGATTATATTCTTAAGCAGCAACCGAAGTTGTTAGAGTCCAATGAAACAAGGGAACATAAGCTTCTTTTCCCATCAAAAACATATGTGGCTATGATTAAATTTTTGTTGAAGTGCTTCGAGTCAGAGTTGGAACTGAACAACTCTCTAGAAGGATCATCTGAATTTCAGTCTTCAGTGGAAGCAATGTGTTTATTACTAGAGCATGCTATGTCATTTGAAGGCTCTGTTGAGTTGCATGCCAATGCTTCCAAAGCATTGATAGATATTGCATGTCACTTTCCAAAGGTTGGTTAGCACAGATTCTCTTGCTTTGTTTCTTCACTGGTTCTTGTTGTTGCATCTTTCTTTTCTTATGTATTATTGTTCTATCTAGATGATAGCTTCACACTATGCACTTAAGTTGTCATGGCTGAAGGCACTACTTAGTCATGTGGACTTGGATACTCGTGAATCTGTCGCACGCTTACTTGGAATAGCTTCCTCTGCTCTTCCTATGCCTGCAGCATCTGCTTTTATTCATGAACTGATTGCCTCAATCAGTGGAACACACAAGTTAAGGTTTGTATGGTTATCTTGTAAGGAATTTGATATTTGCAACAGAATATGTAAATCGTATTAGATTTCTCAGTCTTTTATTTATTCTTTCTCTGTTTAGGTTTGAGACTCAGCATGGAGCATTATGTGCAATAGGATATATTACTGCAGATTGCATGTCTAGAACACCTACTGTAAGTTGGATGTTTGTGTTGTTATGTTATTATGTATTTTTTTTCATTCTCCCCCCCCCCCCCCCCTCCCCCCTCTTCCCCTCTTTTTAGGGGGGTGGGTAGGGCTCCCTCTGGGTAAGAAGATAGTATTTGGAACTTGGTGGTGTTGCTGGGTTGCCATGTGTGTTCTCTTCTGATGACATACCGTGGATTACTACTATGGCCCCTTTTAAGGCAGCAGCAGCTGTTGAAAAGAGATTGGCTGCTTAGAAGAGGCAGTATCTTTGAAAAGGCAGGAATATCAATCTTAATATAAGCTTACTCTTGAGTTTTCTAATAGATTAAGAAACGCCAGAGGGATCTCCTTTGGAATGGGAAGGATGATTTATTTGAACACCATTCGGTCAAGGGATGTTCCTTTACTTTTCATGGATGGGGTAATGCTGGTTTTACTTACTAAAATGTTTTACTTGCCAAATAAAGAAAAAAAGAAAAAAGATTCAGGGAGGGGTAGAAAGAAGAGGAAGACAGCTAAGCCTTAATCCCAATTTAATTATTGTTAGGAATCTTCCTTCTTAATAGGGTGCTTTTAGGTTAGTGGCTTTGGTGGTTTACTTTTTATTTTTTTGGTATGGTGGGGGTTATGGGGAGGAGTATTATGGAGGGGAGTACTAAGTATGAAAGTTGGAGTGGCTGGTTGGCTCCAACACTGCAAAGGGGCCAGTATGGAGTATACCAGATGTACATAGGGGAACCACTATAGACCAATAGTACAATGACTCAATAAAATCACACAAACTGCCGTGAAGTATGGTGAGGACTGGGGTGGATAGAGTACAAAACTTGTTCAGGGAACTATGGTTGTGGGTTATGGAATAGTATTATGATGGGGTTGGATAGGTTCAAACAGTACACTCAATTGTAAGTTGCCAAATTTTACAAATGAATGTCTAATGTTCTATGACATGTATCCAACATAATTTTGCGTCATCTCTCAATGAAATTTATTGGTACTGATTCAAATTTTCTGTTATTTTTTACTTTAATTATTTCTGTTCTCTAAATGCAGGTTACTTTATCAATTAAAACTGAAAATCTGATTTTTTTTCACTTGCATTTGTAATTCTCTTAAATATTTTGACAGATTCCAGAGACATTGTTTCAGACTACTCTTAAGTGCCTGGTTGATGTTGTTGTTTCAGAGACTGCTACACTGGCCTCAATTGCAATGCAGGCACTAGGTCATATTGGGCTGCGTGTTTCATTGCCTCCACTTATTAATGATTCTAGTTCAGGTGAAGTTTCTGTGCATTTGCTGAAACCTCATGGATTGCTTTTACTGTACTGTACTTGTTATATCTTTACAGCTATACTTGAGGTATCACATAAACCCATTTATTAAATGCAGTTGACATTCTGACGGTTTTACATGAAAAGTTGAGGAAGCTACTTTCTGGTGATGATATTAAAGCAATTCAGAAGATTGTTATTTCCATTGGACATATATGTGTAAAGGAAACAGCATCCTCACATCTAAATATCGCCCTTGATTTGATTTTCAGCCTTAGCCGGTCTAAGGTAGGTGTAATTTCTCAATCAGCTAATGTGCTTGTATACGCATTGGACTGCTTGTAAATATTATTTAGCATGGTGTTTTCATTTTTTTAAACTTATACAAACAAATCTGGATCCAATAAATTCAGTAAGGGATGACTTTAGTCTCAAACCAAAACCAGACCGGTGGCTGTCATTTCTCTTTTTTCTAACATGGAATTACTCCAATGAAGTAGAATTAATCCAACCCAATACGTGTAAATCCTGGTTTGGTTCAGGTCAAAATTATTATTTTTTCTATATGATATGGGGGAAATCTTGATGGGTGGAAATCATTATCATGATTACACAAGAAAAAACCAAGATGGAAAACAAATTAGCAAAAAGAAAAAGGGAAAAAAAGCTACTAAGAGAAAAGGAAAAATTAGTAAGAGGATTTTGTTCCTCATTGCAATCAAATATTGATGAAATGGGTTGTTTGTTGCATCTTATGCTTTGTAATAAATTAAAAATCTCTAACTTGAAGCAATGAGTACAGGACTACACGTTTGCACATTCATAGGCCTTTTATGTCATGTAAATAAGGATGATTCTCAGGTTGCGTTTATTCCCCAACGTCTAATCTTTAAATTTGAGTAACTTTGGTTAGTTATTTATTTCTTGAATAAGGAGTTTGTGACCAAGCGAAAATGGCTTAAATACTGAACCAAACTCAACCAAGGGATTGGTTCTGTTCAGTTCTTAGGTTGCTTTGGATTAAGTTGTACCCTAGTGGATGAGATTGGAAAAACCCTAATAATTACAACTTTGGAGTTTTACAGGTTGAAGATATCCTCTTTGCTGCTGGGGAGGCTCTATCATTTTTGTGGGGTGGTGTTCCTGTGACCGCTGATGCGATTCTCAAAACTAACTATACTTCACTTTCCATGTTTTCAAACTTCCTTACCGGAGATGTGACCTCATCACTTGCAAAATATGGCCCTGTTGAGAAAGGCAAAGTGAATGATGATTGTCATGACATGGTTAGAGATGCAATTACTAGAAAGCTTTTTGACGTTCTTTTATACAGTACTAGAAAAGAAGAGCGCTGTTCTGGAACTGTCTGGTTGCTATCACTTACAATGTATGCTGGCCTTCACCCAGCCATTCAACAAATGCTTCCTGAAATTCAGGTTTGCCATTCCTTTAAAAGTCAAAAATATCGTCAGTGTTATTTTCCCCCCTTTTTCTTATCTTTGAGAGTTACTTGTTTGCATTGTACCGAAATTCAAGAAGAATAAACACATGCTGACTCCAAAGTTTTGTGATTAAGGTTTTTTTGTTGTTATTAGCACAAATTGCAAATGCTAATGCTGCCAATGACATATATATACAGCTGCATTTTCTTGCAAACACCAAAGAGGCGTTGATGTTAAAACATTCTTTCCAGCTTCTTGTAATATCATAATTGGATTTCTGAGTATAAAACATTTTCATATGAATGCAGGAGGCTTTCTCACACTTACTTGGCGAACAGAATGAACTTACACAGGAGTTGGCCTCTCATGGCATGAGTATTGTGTATGAAATTGGTGATGCAGCAATGAAGGAAAACTTGGTCAATGCACTTGTAAGCACTCTGACTGGTTCAGGGAAGAGAAAAAGAGCCATCAAGGTAACTGTTTCGATACCTTATATATATAAGTTACTGTTCTGATTCCTTCTATTTCTCTCTCTCTCTTCCCATTGAAGTCTCAAGTTCTAGAGTTTTTATGCAGCTTGTTGAAGACTCTGAAGTGTTTCAAGAGGGGACTATTGGTGAAAATCTAAGTGGAGGGAAATTGAGCACTTATAAGGAGCTTTGCAGCTTAGCAAATGAGATGGGGCAACCTGACTTAATCTATAAGTTTATGGATCTTGCTAATTATCAAGCTTCTTTGAATTCCAAGAGGGGTGCAGCTTTTGGGTTTTCCAAGATAGCAAAGCAAGCAGGGGATGCTCTTACACCATATTTACGCTCATTGATTCCAAGACTTGTTCGTTACCAATATGATCCTGATAAAAATGTCCAGGTACACATTTTTGAGTGCTCTGATTTATATTTATGAATTTCTATTCTATATTGGGTGTAGTTTGTAACTTAAAAATGTAAATATTTTCAGCTGCATTCTGTATTTTCACATACACTTTAATGCGTATATTTCTGCGAGTATTTTGTTTCCTTTTCCCCCCTCTTTCAAATGAGCATACTAACTTGTATATCTTAATATTGTCGTTTGCTTTAGGCCAATTAATGTTAGTAATGTCATTTTCTCATTGCCTGTTGTTCTTGCAATGTTTTAGGATGCAATGGCCCACATCTGGAAGTCACTAGTAACAGACTCAAAGAAAACCATTGATGAAAACTTGGACCTCATTATTGATGATTTGTTAATACAATGTGGATCGAGGCTTTGGCGTTCACGTGAGGCATCCTGTCTTGCCCTTGCAGATATCATCCAAGGACGAAAATTTGATCAGGTGAGGAGGTCTATATTCATTTCTTTGTCCTAGTATATTGTAAACTCATGTTTGACGTTGTAACCTATACAATCCTTGCTTAGGTTGCTCAGTAGTAGTAAACCAAATTTTCTCAGAAGATTAGGATATTGATTCAGAACTCAATTTAAAATTTTAAATATTACTCTAGTATGGCATGGCTTAATCAGTACACCTTGCAATTTTTTTTATAGGTAATGAAAATTTTCATTAAAAAAAATAGCCAACCCAAGTACATTGGGAATGTACTGTGGGGGCAAAATAGGAAGGGAAAAATAAGAAAAAAGCAATAGAGCCACACTCCATACAAGGAGAGTATGTAAGAAAAAAGACTTAATCTCTAGCAAAGACCGTTCACATCCCTCAAAACATCTAGCATTCCTTTCACTCCAAATACACACATCAAGCAATTTGGCACAAGTCTCCAAAAATCTATATTGCGATGTTTCCCGAACTTACCTTGCCAAGACTCAAAACAACTCAATAACCTTATGTGGCATAACCCATTGAATTCCAAACAAACAAAACACCAATGACCACAACTCACCTTGCAAACTTTTTTGCAATGTAGAGTTTGAAAATTTTTTAGTATCTCTTATCCTGTGCTTGTAACTACAATAAGCTGCAAATATCATGCCTCAATCTGATTACTGGTTTGTCCTTGGGGAAAGTATGGAGTGGTGTCAACTTCTAGAATTTATATTCAGGACGTGCTGAAACAAAACTCGGGTGACTCATTGTTAAGTTCTTGAATAAAATTTCCTTTACTTATCAAAAAAAAAAAAAAAAAAAACAGAACTCAAGGTCCGTATGGGGTTAGTCTTTGGAAATTCATCAGGAAGGGTTGGGAGGGTTTTCATCGGTCCAACAGTTTCAAGGTAGGCAATGGCTCTTCTATTAATTTTTGGCATGACTCTTGGTGTGATGGGCCACTACTGTGGATCGTTTGACTTACTTGGTGGCTATTACCACTAGGGTATTAGCTTTGTTAGACTGATTTATGATTGGGAAATGGTGTCTTTTGCCTCTTTTATGAATGTACTTTATATGGTGTTGATAAGGCAAAGTGGGGTGGATATTTTGTTTTAGAACCCTTCTTCACCGAATGTCTTTGAGGTTAGATCCTATTATAAGATTTTACATTCCACGTTCCATTTTTCTTTTCCTTGGAGGAGTCTATGGAAGCCTAAAGTTCCTTCTAAAGTTAGCTTTTTCATTTGGACATCAACTTTGGGGAGAATTTTAACTTTTGATAACCTTAATAAGCGTTGAATAATCATTAGACTTAGACTGGTGTTATATGTGTAAGAGGGATGGGGAGACTACTGATCATCTACTCTTCCATTGCCTTGTGACATTCAAAATTAAGTAAGCTTTATGGTTTGTGTCATCAATAAAAATAAAAATTACTACATATTTTGAAAATCTAATCGTTGAATTACATGTTTTTTACTCTTTTAATACATATGTCAAATTTTGTGTCAATTGGATATTATTTACTATATGATCTATAAGCGCTTATATTTTATGGATAATTTTAAACTACAAAAACTTGCAATTTAAACAATTTATTGATGACATAGCTATTGATCTTTAATTTTCTAGAAATTTTGCAAGCATGAAGGTTATAAGAAGAAGATGTAATCCAATGATCTATTTGTCAAAATTCATCTCCAATAAAAAGATATTGAGTAAGGTTGTAGCCTTAAGCTATAACCAATTTTATAGCTAAACTTTGTCCATATTTTTATTAAAATTATACAATGATTTGGCCTTATTAATGGGAAATAAAAGTACATTGTTCTTTATATAAGACAGATATGGATGCATTACAACCCAGAATCCTTTGCAATTAGTGCTTCTTTTATGTTCTTGCTTTTCTCTAATTTTTTTGTACTTTTTGTTTTGCTCTATGCTAATTTGCATTTAGCAGTTCTTTGATAATACATCTTTCTTACCTATCAAAAAAAATTACAATCCAGAATCTTGGTTTTATAGTTGGATTCAAAGTTCATTTCATTTATGTGATTTGGACTTGAACTAATTGGATTCAAACCTGATCTTTTCTTTGATAGGTAATAAAAATTTATTAAAAAAAAAGTATAGTGCAGTGAACTAACAGCTCAACAAGCTAGGATCTAAAATTACAAAAGTCAATGAGCTCTGATAAATTAGAAAAGGAAAACATCCCAGCTGCTGTCGTCCACTCAAACCTGATCTTGTTCAATACACAGCAGAATCTGAAATATTAAAAGCCCTTCTTTACTCTTCTTTTTTACCACTGTAGTAAACAAGATTAAGTTTCTGTATTTGTATATACATCCACAATATGGCCATTCTTTCCTTTTAATGGAGATGTGAATTCATCAAT
This sequence comes from Notholithocarpus densiflorus, assembly GCA_030021035.2. NCBI lineage: Eukaryota > Viridiplantae > Streptophyta > Magnoliopsida > Fagales > Fagaceae > Notholithocarpus > Notholithocarpus densiflorus. The sequence continues at coordinate 35,898 of JARYZH020000082.1, read as the reverse complement.
AACTTTCGGCAGAATCCAATACCATCTGATACATCTTATACTCAGATTGTTCCTATTTTTCTACGTACAGCATCTTTAGAATATCATTCGCGTTTGCTGCTTGGTGATATCTATTAATTGTATTTTTGACATGTAGGTCGGAAAGCATTTGAAGAAATTATGGTCAGCAGCATTTCGAGCCATGGATGACATAAAAGAGACAGTTCGTACTGCTGGTGATAAATTATGCCGTTCTGTAACTTCATTATCTAAGAGGCTTTGTGATGCATCCTTAACTGAAATCTCAGATGCAAGTCAAGCCATGAATATTGTTCTTCCTTTTTTGCTTGTGGAAGGCATATTAAGTAAAGTTGACAGTATCCGTAAGGCATCTATTGAAGTTGTTACAAAACTAGCGAAGGTTAGCATTGTGTTACAGTACGCTTTTTTTTAGTGAAAATAACTTAAGTTTTCTGTTAATGTGGTACTAGCTTTTAAATAGCACCTCAAATGATATTTTTCAGACTGTCCAATACAGTTGAGGTCTCATTATGAAAGGTTACTTTGAGTTGTTTATAGGAACCATATTCTTGTCTATTCAAGGTATAATTACGTGCATATATATTTAATGTTTTCCGTGTATGTGTGTAACACCTGGACGCTAAATGGTTTACCAATCTTTGATCTTGATAATACATTCAATATACATTCTTTGGCTACTTCAAGAAGAGGAAAGGGATTATATCTGCTTGTTTTTAGTTGATGTGGGAATCTTGATACGAGGAGGTGGAATTGCTTGCGTCCTCTAAATGGGAGAAAACTCTAGTACTATTGTCGTACAGTATAGTATCATTGTGTTTGCTGCCCCAACTAGGTCAAAAAATGCACCCCCATTATTACTAAATCTCTCTGAACTGTCAAATTGTAGAAGCCTTTTGCTTGGCTTTGGAGGGGGATTCTTTATTGAAGAACTGTATCTAAAGATACGCAAATAAATGATATTATGATCAAGACTTTATTTCTAATTAATTCAAATATATGTTGTTGATATAATGAAAAAGACATGTTGTACCCAACATCAACTATTCTTTAGGCAATAGCAACAGCAAATAAAGGTGCCAATGATATTAAGAAATACTTTTAAATAAATCCATAAATGCACTAATGACTTTACACTTTTAACAAAAATGCAACAACTAACTTATTGAGTTATGAGTTGGTATAGACTAAGTTATGAGTTGGTATAGACTGAGTTATGAGATAGGTTCTGTCATTCTGTGATTAATTTGATCCCCACAACTAGGGTCAATTTCATTGAAGATTTTCTCCATATTAATTTATTTGTACCCTCCTGCTTGTTTGAATTGTTGGCCATTATGTCATTTTTAGCCACTCTTTTCCCTCCTTTCCTCTCAGCACCTTCAACATGGATCAAATCTCTCCTTAACCGTATTGGGATAAGCATTACTGACCTGGGCTGGTCCACATTAAATGAATTTCCTACTGTTGTACCATCATGTTGCCTCCTATAGCTTGACAACAAGCTCCTTTGATTTTGTCTTCTATTTTTTCATATTGCCTTTCTTTTGGCATCCTCATTCCTGTTGTACTCAGTTTCATGGGCATGTTTCTTCACTGTTCAACAATTTATTATAAGGCATGCCTTTGACCATCTCAACACTTATCCAAAAATCTCGGATGTTCCCTCGTGGATCTCTGCATGTTTCCTTGTCTTCTCTTTTTGAAATTACTTTTTTCACTCCCATATCTTTAACAAGATTAGTAGCTTGAAGACTAAAACAGGGTGTAAAAAACTGAAAATCCTTCTCTTAAGTTCCTCTAGATACATGGGTTACATACCCTCCTAAAATCTTTTGCAAAACAACTGAATCGAGGTTCTAGACAAGTTTTGGCTATTCAATCTTGTAAACTAGTCAAGATTGAAATTGGACAGATGGCTTGGTGCCTGGAGACAGGACAAAATGGAAGATTGCTAGTTTGACTTGCTGTATTAATTGCAATGCGAACCTTATTATTTCACTATGTTGCCACTGCCTTTTCTTTTATTCCTTTTTTTTTTTTGATAAGTAAAATTTCATTAAAAAATAAAGATAGAAGGGCGCCACCCATATACATAGGAACTGTACAACAGTACACCAAAATTAAATGCTAAAGTGCATTGATCAATCAAATCATGCAAAGTACTAGAAAACATCCCAAAAGCATTAGTCCACTCAAACAGGGTCTTGAGGAATAACAGCTTCAGGTCATGAACAGATTTTTAATAACCCTCAAAAGTCTGACCATTCCTTTCCCGCCAAAGACCCCACATGAGGCAATGGGTAATCATTACGACACTAGCTGAACTTGCCTTTTTCAGCTAGCTAAAAGCTCCACAACACCCACATGTTGCCATTGCTTTTTCATATTCCCTTCAAGGATCTCAAGGAACCTTTTTCCTTACTCTATTCATTCATTAATATAATATCAAATGACCTCTCTTCTTCTTCTTCTTCTTCTTTCTTTTTATTTTTATTTTTTATTTTTAGTTTTGGTTTGTTGACTTATCAGAAAAAAGGGTATTAGGTTGTTGACTTTATTCACTCTCTAATTCTTTGTTCTATAATCATGGGTTTCATTGTAAAGTCAATATATTTGTGATGTTAGCTAATGAGCTCTAGCTCCAATAGCCCTTCTAATGCTTCCAACTTTCAGATTCAAGAAGTGAGAGAAGAGATTTTGGGTTTAGAGAAGGATTAGCTTGTCGAGAACTTAAGAGCAAAAATAAGGCCAGGCTCTGTTATTGGAAAAGAAATTCTTTACAAGTGAAAAATTTATTACAAGGGTTGGAATTCTATTATTTATACTCTTAAGAACAAATAATAGGCTATACTCCCCTTACATCCTGGTTACTTAAGCAAAATGACAGCCCAAAATAACAAACAAGTAACAACCACTCAAAACAGTTCAGAGAATGCCCTGCATTAGAGACTTCTCCTCTAAAAACTTTTCCTCAAGTTGGAATACTAGCAGAAACATCTTCTTCAGTTGTGTAGTAAAGCAATAACTGCTTCACTTTGATGATATTAGAAATGTTGAAGTGGGGTGGAGGCTGCACTTACCATTGATTTGCTCAAGACCTTGCTAGGATCAACTTTTCTATCATTAAGCGTCACATAAGATCTAGCAGGCATCAAGGTGTTACTATATTAAAGTGCATAAATGATTAGTGGGAAGGACAAGACAAGCATGTTCACTCTATTCTCCCCGTTATAATGATATAAGTTTTCAGATGCTAAGCTTTGGCAACACAAATGCCCAGTGGGATATGGTCAATTGTTCTGTTTACTATAGTGGACATAAAGGAGACTTGTAGAAGGATATAAGATCTTGATGTTTTATATGATTTTTGTGGATTGGTTTAACAGCTCATTTTTTGCATATGCAGTTTGAACTTGATAAGGTTTTGTGCTTTTATTTTTTGTTTGTTCCTAAGTGACTGATTCTGGTAGTACAACTTTCAAGCTGTCACATGTTTAATTAGTATACTTGTTAATCAATAGCCAAGGTGTAAGTCATTAATTTCTTTCATTCATTGGTTGTGTCAAAAACTACCTATCCCCTTTTATTAAAAATTGCTCTTGGATTTTGTGCCTTATTTACAGGGTGCAGGAATTGCAGTTCGTCCACATTTATCTGATTTAGTTTGCTGCATGCTGGAAAGTTTATCAAGCCTTGAAGACCAAGGGCTCAATTATGTTGAGGTATAACATAATCTTTGTGCCATTATTGCATTTATATCAGCTCATGCTGTTTAGTTTATTCATATATTTATTTACTTTTCTGTTCCAGTTGCATGCAGCAAATGTTGGAATACAAACAGAGAAGCTCGAACATTTGAGAATTTCAATTGCAAAAGGCTCTCCCATGTGGGAAACTCTTGACATATGCATAAAAGTTGTAGATACTGAATCATTAGATCCATTGGTTCCTCGTCTTGCTCAATTGGTACGCTCTGGAGTAGGCCTCAATACCAGGTATATAGTCGTACAAATTCGTGTTCTGTATTTTAGCATCCATTCAAGATGAAAAAGGATTTGTTTTGTATTTAATAGCAGTCTGTGTTGCCTGTTTTCTTTCTCAATTTATATATATAAACTACTCTTTCTTACCTATCAAAAAAAAAAAAAAAAAAAAACCTCTTTCTGCAGTGAGTTATAGCTCAACTGGCTCTTCCTTTTCCTATAAAATGGGATGGAGGGGGAAGTTTTGGGTGGGTGTAGGACACTGGGTGCATGTGTAATTTATACATGACAAACATAATGATAAAATACTCCTCAGTGTTGTAAGATTGTGGCAAAATCTTTATGTGCGAATTATTAGTAACATAACTATGGTTACAAATTTTAGTTTTATGGTAAGTACTAAGCAGATCAATAAAGGACATGACTTAAACTGAAAAAGTTGTAAATTGTAAAAAATTGAAGAATTGATAGTGTATGGAAGTTTGGGGCAAGCCCCTTAACTTGTGTGTAATGTTACATACAAAACCCTGGGCGACATAATCAAGTAAGAAACAGATGGACACCAAAATACAAGAAACTTTGATTTCTTCAAACTTCTAAAGATAATGTCCATAGGTGTTTATTCAATTCAATTGATTCAAGTTCAAGATCCTTGACTTGCCTTGTTGTGAATGAGCTCTAGCTCAATTGGTACCTTCTCCCCTTTTAAGTGCTAGACGGAGGGTGAGATCATGGTTTCAAGACCCATTAGATGTGTTTGTAACTTACCAAAAAAAAAAATCCTTTAGTTGCCCTATTATGTCCCTTCCAGTTGCACTACATAATACACACAGCAAATTTCAAAGGTTCAGTTTGTTTCATTTATTTTATTGGGTTTCAAGAACTTGGTGTGAAATGTTTGGGTAATGTCTTAATGTGGCACATTTGAAAGGAATGTTAAATCCTTTTGCACTTACAATGTTGCACAAAATTTTGGGTAGTAGCAATGATTCAATTTTGGATTTAAGTTTTACTATATTCCTTAGAGTCTCCTCATTTCATTTAATACATTATTTATTTATTTATGTTGATAAGTAATGAAATTTTTTATTAGAAAAAACAAAAAAGCAATCAATTCTTTTTTTTTTTTTTTTGATAAGTAATAAGTTTTATTGATATCAAAAAAGGGACCCCCTAGGCCAACAAATCAAGTACAAAAATTACAAGAATCAAGAAAATCAAGAAAAGAAGAGAATGATTGGTTTCGCAAAGCAGACAACCAATCCAATAATGTTCTAAAGAAAATTAACTTTGGATCTGTCATGGATCTCTCATTATCTTCAAAACACCTACTATTTCTTTCCTTCCAAAGACACCACATTAAACAGTGGGGAACAAGTAACCATATATGGCCATTTTGATGTCGAAGTTTGCCTTGCTAGTAAGCTAGGAGCCCCACAACTGACTGTGGCATAACCCAACTTACTCCAAATAAACCCAAAACCATAGACCACAAATCCATAGCAACCAGACAATGAAGGAAGAGATAGTCAACCGATTCACCATTATACTTGCACAGATAACACCAATCCAAAATCCAAACCTTCCTTTTTCGTAAATTGTCAATCGTCAAGAATTTCCCTAAAGCAGCAGTCCAGACAAAGAAAGCCACTTAAGTAGGGATCTTCTGCTTCCAAAATGCTTTTCTAGGGGAAACAAAAATCATTGGAGCCCACTAGAAGATTATAATAATCATTAACTATGAACCCCTTATTTCTATTTGGTTTCCAGCTAGAAATACAATTAATATGCTAAAATAAACGATAACTAGAACTAACTCTAACAAATTATGTTTTGATCCCAAATCCTCATATTATCTTTTGATGAGTAAATAATCATCTTATAAAGAAGAGGAGAATGCTTCTGAACACAGGCTGTATACTAGAGCAAGTCCTAATGAAATTACAATCAGAAATTTAAAAGATCAACAAATTCTAAGAAGAGGAATGAACAATGCCTAAGACAGATTTTCAATTGTATAATAAAATTCTCAAGAACTGAGATTTAAACAAAATCAAGATTAATTCCATTTCTCCAAAAGTCCACCTTTCTCTTCAAGTTATCCATGTAAGGCGCAGTGGAATATATTTGTGTCTAAAACACTAGATTTGTGGTTAAGTGAGTAAATTGACCATTTCATATTAGTTTAAATGTTTAGGACAAGTGGTAGTTTATATTAAAAGTTTCATGTGTTGGGTCCCACTTATCAAGGTAGAGTTTGGGCCCAATACTGAGGGTAGTGTTAGAATGATGGTTTGGTAATTAAATTAACCCTTAAAATTTCCTACAACTTGCAATTATTAGTGTAGAAATTAAAAAGGCGTTTTAGAAAACAACTCTTTATTATGTGACATTTGAATTAAAAGGCCAACAGTAAAGTCTTGTACCCATAAGTATTGAATTTCTATTCTGATAAGTAATAAAATTTAGTTAAATAAGAGAAGGTTTCAGTCCCAGTACATGTGAAATATACTAGGGAAATGAAAGAAAAAAAAAAAAAAAAACCCTAAGATATACTAAGTTCTAAAATTACAAAGATCCTGAAGCATTGAATCTTTGAGATCATTGATTGTGTGGATCCTTTTCAAGCATATTTGTTCTTCAGCTTAGTGTGTGTTATTGGGATAGCATTTTTTAATTGGCTTATTTTGCTTTAAAAATAAGTTGGGTGAGCGTACAACTGTACCTAGAAAAAGTGAGGTTTTAAAAAGTTAAACATAAGCAGGCTTATAAGCTACACCAAACAGGCTTTTACTCTTGTTGAAACCTCTTGGTCAACCTAAGTTATATTGGGAACATTTTTCTTGTTTGGCCACCATCAATGTTATATTTTGAAACTTTCAGACCAAAGCAAAATTCATATCTTTAATTGTACTGTGCTCCCAGTTAACTCCCCATTTTTTCTGTTTACTTCATACAAGGCATTTAGCAATCTTAGTTGGTAATGCTATGGACTGCAGTTTAACTGAAGAGAGTTTAACAATGACGGATACATCTTTATTGTTCAAATAGTGATGGAAGTTCCTGAACATAGTGTCTCCAAGGGAACGGGCATTGTAACTTTCTAAAAAATTAGTCCTGTCTGTAATGTACAAAATTGTTAACAGCAATGATGCTTTCTGTAACCTATACATATTCTTCTGCAGGGTTGGTGTTGCCAGCTTTATTACCTTACTAGTTCAAAATGTTGGAGCTGATATCAGACCACATACAAGCATGCTATTGAGGCTGTTGTTTCCAGTTGTTACGGAGGAGAAAAGCGTTGCAGCAAAGCGTGCCTTTGCCAATGCTTGTGCCATTGTTCTTAAGCATGCAACACCCCTTCAGGCTCAAAAGTTAATTGAAGAAACTGCAGCTTTACATACTGGTGACAGGAATGCTCAAATTTCATGTGCAATTTTATTAAAAAGCTATTCATCCATGGCCTCAGATGTCATGAGTGGATATCATGCAGCAATTGTTCCAGTTATCTTTCTTTCAAGGTCAGAATCAGATGATTGGATTTTTTTTCTACTTTGAGATATTATTAATGCTCTCACCAGAAAGGAAAAATATATCATACAATAAATTGTTGTCACCATGTTATTCTCTGATTACTATTTATCAGGTTGGCAGGGAATGTAGATGTATATGGTAAATAGTTTTAGAGAACCATTCCGGCCAGTAAAAATCATACAATGCTTAGTTGTTTACAGACTTAGAAGTTAAACTGCATTTTGGATTAAAGTACCATCAAGGTTTACAGAATATTACCCATTCTGGTAGAGAATTACCCGAGTCTTTGATGACTGTATTCTTTTGGACTCATGCACTTAAATTGTTGGAAATTTCGAAATATAAACCAACACTTTTGCTTCTTTAATGAAACTTACTTACTTATATTAATAAAAAAACCAGTACAAAAAATGTTGACACTTTTTAAAGATCTTTATAATAATTGCCAATGACGTTTAGGTCAAATGGTGTTGGTGTTTCTAACAGAGCTGTCTAGGGTTTGAAATTCCTTCCCCCTCAATTCCACCCCCCAACCCCCTTTCAATGTATCCAAAAAGATCTTTATAATAATTAACAAAGCAAAATTGATTGTGCAAGTGAAATTTTATTTTCCTTTAAAAAAACCAGTCAATTATGATGCAGGTTTGAGGATGACAAGTATATTTCTGGCTTATTTGAGGAGTTGTGGGAAGAAAATACAAGTGGTGAACGCATCACCCTCCAGTTGTACTTGGGGGAAATTGTTTCTCTCATATGCGAGAGCATTACATTGTCATCATGGGCAAGTAAAAGAAAGGTCAGTGTTATCTTCTTCTTCTTCTTTCTTTTTTTTCCCTCTTTACCTCGCCTTTTAATTTTATGTTCCTATGAAATGGAAATTGGTTGCCTATGGTTTTTAACCAAATGGAGTTCCCATTCCCCGTTCCCTGTAACAAAGTGGTAAGGGGTTCACTCACAGGTTCAATCACATAAGAACCTAAAAAGAAAAAGAAAATAAAAATTGTTTCCTATATTTGTAAGATCTCTGCTTGTGTGTTGCAGTCAGCCCTAGCAATTTGCAAGCTCAGTGAAGTTTTGGGTGAATCCATGTCTTCTTATTATCAAATTTTGCTCCAATCTCTTATGAAGGAAGTTCCTGGCCGCTTATGGGAGGTAGGTTGATCTTTTCATGAGCTTTGATAAAGAGAATGCACAAAGTCAAAGTTATCATAAGCAATATGTTTTACTGTGTTTTCTGCTAGAATATGCAGTCAGTTTTTCCCCCCTTTCCATTCCTACATATGAAGTAATATCATTGTAAAATAAAAACCTGATTGAGTTACTATTTAATGGTAGTCAATCCAATATAATTATATGCATCATGGGTTCTTAATTATGTCATAGTGTAAGATTTTTCCTCTTTTTTTTTTCTTTCATATTTTAACCTATTTTGCTAGTATTGAGAACCAATTTTTTGGATGGACAGGGGAAGGATGCTCTATTGAATGCTTTAGGTGCCCTCTCTGCATCATGCCATGCAGCAATCTCCACTGGAGATCCTGCCAGTCCCAATGCCATTTTGAGTTTGGTATCTTCTGCATGCACAAAAAAAGTGAAGAAATACCGTGAAGCGGCTTTCTCCTGTCTTGAACAGGTTAGAATTGTATAATGTTGCTGTAATATTCATGAAATGTTTCATATATTTCCTGGAAATATTGGACAGTAGAACCTATGTCTTCACAAAACTTTTATACAAGGATTCTTAAATTTCACTATTTCATACTAAAGCAGGTCGCATGGAATTATGGTTCCTGACTTACAGTTTAAGTTCCAGTGGTCCTTTCTAGACAGTTGCACCTTAGTCCAATTATTGCAATCCTGAAAACATGTTTTATGATGAATTACATTTTTTTACTGAAATATGTTATCAATGTAAATCAAATAGAAGTTTTTTTTTTGATAGGTAAGAAACAAGTATATTCAAAAAAATGCTAAGTACAAAGAAGCACTAGCATATCAAACGTACAAAAAGAAAGAAAAGTACAAACATAAAAGAAAAAACACTAAGAACAAAGAAGAAGAGAGCTAAGGAATAAAGGAAGAGAGTCACTAGATGTGAGCCCCCATGCCCTAGCCCAATCAAAAAGTGAACCAGAAAAGAGAGCGAGTAATTGGTCATCGGATCTGTCCAAGTCCTCAAATGTCCACCGATTGCGTTTCCTCCAAATACACCACATCAAGCACAATGGAACTAAATTCCAAATGTGAGATGAACGCTTCCCCAACCAATTCCACCAGCCAAAAAGTAGATCTGACACCGTACCCGAGGAGACCCATGAAATCCCAAAGGATCTATAGACAAAGCACCACAGCCGATAAGCCTTTTCAAAATGTAACAACAAGTGATCTACTGTCTCCCCACAACAACGACACATAATACACCAATCAACAAAGTCAAAGCCCTTAAGCCTCAGATTATCTCCAGTAAGAATCCTATCCCAAGCTGTTGTCCAAAGAAAGAAAGAAACACGCCGGGGTGCCTTAACCTTCCAAATACCTTTCCATGGAAAAACAATGGAAAAGGAACCATGTAACTTGTGATAATATGAGCGGATAGTAAAATCCCCTTTCTTAGTCAACTTCCATCTCATACGATCACCATCAGTCACAGGAGGTAAATTGGAAGCCAAGAACCGGAAGAAATCAACCACCACATCTGCCTCCCAATCAAATAGAAGTTCCGATCTTTTTTTTAACATAACACTCCATCTCTTTATGTAATGATCACTAAAATATTGAAACAATGTGCGGGCCCCCTTTGGTTAACATTCTATGAAGTCATCTACTGATTGGTGGAAAAGGATTTATCTAGTGAACCCTAATTAGTTGGCATTAACACTTAGTTGAGTTGATACCTAAAAAATGTGTCTCCTCTTAGAGGAACAATTTTGTTCCTTAATTTTTAAAGGTGTTAGAACCCAGGCTTTGATATATGTTAAAATAGAAAGATGAAATAAGTCTGAAGGTGGAAGCAAGAGAATTAATACAGTTTGACCTTAGTGGCTTACATCTCCAGTGTAGAGTGCTTAGTGGCTACACCTTTACCATATTGAACTGTGTTTTACAATGAACCTAATGTAGGGTATATAGTAGTTAACCCTAAGCTAACCCTCAAATTGCAGTACTTTCACTACAACTAGGTCTAAGATTACTTTGCTTGCTCTATCAGTAAATGGTCCTATAATAAGCCCGGGCCTCTTGGGCCATTATACCTTTAACAGTTATATTATCAAATTGTGATAGTGCTATGATATTTCAAGCTCTTGTTAAATAGACTCTAAATTACCTTTAACTGCATTTTGGGGCTTTTAAATAGACTCTAAAATTACCTATGGTAGAAAAATAGTTAAAATAGTTATATTATCCTAACAACTTAAGTTTTTAGGACAATCAGTAGTTTATCATGGTATCAAAGCATGTGGCACTGAGTTCAAACCATGCCTCCATTTTACCTCCAATAAAAAGGTAAAAATGTTGGGTCCCACATACTATGTGGGAGTTTGGACCCACATATGAGGGAGAGTGTTGGAATAATGGTTAAATGATTTAATTCACTACTTCCTAATAATTTATAATAATTTAAGTTGTTTGGATCAACATCATAGATGGGAAGGAAATAAATTTCTAACCTAACAAGGAAAGGAAATAACTTGTAATCTATTACATTAGATGTAAAATAAAAGAGAATAAAATCCTAAGAGTCTCAGCATCCATCAAGATCAATCACAATCAATTAGGTACAATGAAACCAATCACCATTAATATAGCACTTTTGGTGTCCTCACCACCAGAAGTCAGATGTCACTATGCTGTATTTTAAACTGATTTATCTGGGCCACTTTTTCAATATATGCTTTCTTAGAATTATGATTAAATGATTAAATTCACCATTTCCTAATAGTTTTAGTTTTTGGGGCAATTGGTAATTTAACAGAGTATCAGAGCAGAAGATCCTAAATTTGATCCCTAGCTTTACTACCTCCCATTTAAAATGTTAAAAATCCCACGTGTTGGGCCCACTTATTAAGGGGGAATTTAGGCCCACACACATGGGGAATTGTTAGAATTATGATTAAATTCACCATTTCCTAATAGTTTAAGCTTTTGAGACAATTGGTAATTTAACATGCTTGAATTATAGGCTTTGCTTAAACTGTATTATGAATTTTTGATGTATGCTCTCATGGTGATCGATGAAGAATGACTTCTTTTTGTTACCTATAATTTTAATTTGAGATTTGACTTCTTTTGTTTATTTTCCTTCCTGTATTATTTGTTACAGGTCATAAAAGCCTTTGGTCTTCCAGAGTTCTTCAATTTGGTCTTTCCTTTGTTATTTGATATGTGCAATTTGGCCGCACTCAATAAGTCTGGGCAAGCACCCTTGGCAAGTGATGCTGCTAAAACAGGTTACATTCAGATTTTCAGTCCTATCTAAAAATTTATAGTTCACATTAATTGAGCTGGGTATGGTGAAGGTATATTTAATCATTTCATAAATTTAGAATATGATTGTTAACTTATAACTATCTAGAACATGATTGGGATTGAGTTCGTCTGATTGGGATCTTTTCCTTAGGAGGTTTGAAGGACGTGACAATTAGCTCTTGAAGTATTAATATAAAGGGTGTAACCAATGCCTAAAACTCCCACTTTTGCTGGATCTGGGAGAGATGATTGGTACACAGCCTTACTCCAATATTTTTTGGAGAGGCTGATTCCTAGACTCAAACCCTTGACCTGCTTTTGGTGGAAAGACACTTGCCATCACACCAAGGCTTGACCTCTAGCTTCTAAAGTGTAAATGATAATTGGACTTAAATAGGATCATCACCTCAATAGTTAATAGGTTTTGTTTGTGTCGTTGTGATGGGGAATCTGTGGACCATCTTCTGCTACACTATCAGTTTGCTTATGCTTTATGGAGTGAAATATTTTTTGGTGTTTGGGATTCAGTGGGTGATGCTGAAGACAGTTGTTTCTCTCCTTTTTGCATGGAGGAATTTGTTGGGAAAACACTGGTCAAAGATCTGGAATATGGTTTCGGGGTGTCTAATGTGGTTAGTTTGGCAGGAACGCAATACCCGTACCTTTGAAGACAAATAGAAATCTCTAGAACTCTTAAAATCTCTTCTGTTTGGTACTCTGTTTCAGTGGTCTCAAGTTTGGGGTTATACGCAGTATATTTCCATTCATTCTTTTCTTCATTCTATTAGTTTTACTCAAGTTTAATGTATTCATTTCCAGTTTAGAGTTTTCATCATAGTGAACACATTAAACTTTTTTATCAATAAAATCTCTATTACCTATAAAAAAAAAAAGGATCATTGCTGCAGTCTTTTTTCCGATATGCAGATGGTTTTAGGACATGTATTTGTAGAATCATGAAATCCATTTTTCCATTTTACAACATATATCAAAAGGTTGCTGGAAAGTGTAACCTAGAGTGCAGTCGGTTGAGAGGATAAGTAAGAGAGAATAAAATGGTAGAGAGAAAATGGAAGACGGATTGATATTTTGATAGATTAAAAAAGTGAAAGGAAGGAACAAAGAGAGAGATGGTTATTTTTTTATCCGGGATCACCATTCTTAATCCTCCCAAATTGGGAGGAAAATAGGAGAAAAAATGTCTTGCATGGTTATCTGACTGTCTTCTCCCTCTAGTTCATTAAAAAAAATTTAATACAAGTTGTTTTGTTTACTCTCCTTCCTACCAAACACTTATAATGGAAACTAGAAATCTCTTCTTCTTTTTTTTCCGCCACCCCCCCCCCCCCCCTTCCCCCAATCCTCACATTCCCTCCTCTCAATTTTGTATCCTCCCTAACAAATAAAGCTAATTTTTCATAGTTTCTCTCATGAGCTTGGGCTTCTGTTGTTAGCATAAAAGAATTTCTATCTATTTTTTCAGATGCAACCCTCAGGGGTTTGTCTATCCTTTGTACATTTACTGTTGTGATATTTTCATGTAGATTTGTGCACTGGGTACGACCATCACTTCCACTACCCATAATTTCTGGAAAGCAAAGTCCTCAATTCCTAGCCTCTTTCAGGCCCCCAGAACTAAAGCTTTTCTTACCCTAAATGAAACTACAAATTTTAAACCTTGACTCAACTAAAGAAAGGGGGCAAGATCTTCAGCTCTTTGCTTATTATCTACTGCAAAAATAGCCTTACCTTTGTTTATCTGTTCCCCACTTGCTTCCATGCATCATCAAACTATTTTACAATTTGAAATTTGTGTGTTAAGGCTGTAAAGCGGTGCTAGTAGTCTTATTATAAACTTTCTGTTGTGCAGAATCAGAAGCTACTGAAAATGTATCTGTTCCACATGAGAAAATATTGGACTGCATGACATCTTGCATCCGTGTCGCACATATAAATGATATTCTTGAACAGAAAAAGAATTTATTGCACATCTTCATAACTTCCCTGTCGCCTGGATCTCCATGGACAGGTACCCTGATTATCTTTTTCTTTTTCTCAAAAGTTTAGTACCCTTCTTTATAGTTTATTGATTAAACTTTCATGGGCAGTCAAAACATCGGCGTTTTCATCAATCAAAGAACTTTGTGCAAGACTCAACAATGCTTCTGTTGACTTTCAGGGAACTTCCCTTCATGCCAACATAACTTCTTTAGTTCAGGAGGTAATCAGAGTTGTATTCATTTGTCAGATATTTTCTATGGCTTGTCTGAACACTAAATTCTATATTTTTTTTCAGTTGTTTCACTCGGTGTCACCTGAGGTAGTCCAATGCATAAGCACGGTAAAGATTGCCCAGGTATGTCATCCATTTCCTTATTTGGTTGGTCAATGCACATCAACTTTTGTTCTAGTTATTGGTTCATTGAGCTTGAGGAAACCCTTACACCTGACTTATTGGATATCAGGAGGCACCTCATCTCTTGTATGCCTTTCAAGTAAAACATCTGATACATATCGAAACTGATCCTATATATGTAGTCATAATGATTCTGCTCCCCCACCCAAATAGAGACAACATCTATTATTTTTATTGTTTAAATCAACTTTATGTAATTTTAAAAAAATGTTAGTTAATATGATCAATCAGAATCCACTGATAAGATGGCCATATCATTATTTTTGACATCAAATAAATTGTATATTGCATCTCTCTATTAGTCAGTTGCATTACCTACATACATCTTTAGAGTCCGTAATAGCGGGGCAAACACATGATTTTCACATTTAAAAAATAATATAAATCTTTTGGCCCAAGGTATTATTGAAATTGCATTTTTAAAATCATCAAAATGTTGCATTGTGATACAGCAGTTTCTTTTTCATAATGAGGTTTCATGACTTTCTTTTCATTGTACTTGCTTAGTTGTATTCCTCTAGTTTCTTCCAGACCTTTTGCCGAGTATCAGCTCATCAAACACATTCATATAACCATCTCATAATACTCAAATATAAAGATTTACCAAAGCTCTTTAATTAATGGTACACATTCATATAATAAATTTTTATTGATGTTAACTTCTGAAATTGGCATAAATCCCCCTCCCTTTTTATTTTCAATTGGTATTGTCCCACTATTAACTTTCTCAGAAAAGATTTTATTGTTTGACTTTCATGTCTGTTTGTGACTGTTCCACTTTGCTTCCAGCAGTTTCTAATTTATTAATGCGTTTTCTTATTCCCGTTTTTACAAATTTTACACTGTCTAATCTAATACTCAAATTTAGGTTCACATCACTGCTTCAGAGTGCCTCCTGGAAATCACCAAGCTGTTCGGAGACCTTCCATCAGCGCATTTGATAGATGTAGGGTTTAAGAATGAGATTCTTAATCAGCTTGGGGTGGAGAAGAATGGGGAGGCAAGGTCATTGTTAAAAAGATGCATCGATATACTTGAAAACTTGAAAATCGAAAATGTCCAATAAACTCGAAATTGGTACAGCATGAAGCTAATGAACCTGTTGAAGCTCATAATTAAATTTGCAATGACATTCTATTTTCTTTTAAGTTAATATATCATGCAATTTAGAATAATGAAGAGGTGTGCCGTGGAGACCAACCATATTTTTGCTTATTCTTGGATAATATGAAGAATGCTTACTTGGAATTGGTATAGCTGATTGTATTGTATTTCACCATGTGGTCTTTGTGTGTACAGGTGTGTGTATTTTGGTGTGTGAAAGTGAAATAGACACTGCACCGACTATAAAAATGGACACAACACCACTAACTTTAGACATGTACCTTTTATTTTTTGAGAAAAACAGACGACTTAATCGAGAGTAAAGACACAAAACAGTGACTTGAATTATAGAACAGTCACTGCACCAAACTAAACAAGACCATTGGTAGAATTATTTGCAACACAGATCGGGATGAAACAAAACCCATTGAGTCCCAACTGTAGCTAAGTTTGATCTCCTTTTTCTCTTCTCTCCTTCAGCTTCTTGAGCTCAACTTCATAACATTTAAGTAATTAAGTGCCACTCTTATGAAGACCGAATTTGTCATACATGTCTAAGCACTCTTTAACAATTTCATAAAGTTCGATATTGCTACTTTTAATTCTATTGTCATCAACCCAAATACACCTGTAAAAAGTCTTAATAATACAGTTTTCATAGTCAATAAATTTCCAACCTGGTTTTCGCTTTTCTTTTTTGCATTCTTTAATATCTTTGTCAAGACAATCATGTAATAGACTTCTGAAATCATCTAGTTGTGATGGATGAGGAAAGCCCATTGGAAGTGAAGAAGACATAATGTCATTAGCTTGAACTTTACATAAATTGAGCACAATCAATTCCATCAACACCACCATCATAAGTTTTCTCATAGCCATTATGTTTTTCCAACTGTAAAAAAATATCTTATTTTAAAGTTAAATGCTAAACCATTTATACAAAAATAAAACCTCTAGTTATCCATGGCAAGTAATTGGTTTGACACCTTTAAAATAAAGGTATTTAGTTTTTGTATTGATTTATCTTTAAAAATAAGTAACTTATAAGAAAGGTTTGTTAAAAAAATCTTGATTTTGATAATTTCCAATTAACAAACTTTTAATTCAAGTAATGTCATTTGGAGAATGTGGGTTCATGGGACGGTATTTTTATGATATTATGTCCTTTTGAAAAGTTATTAAAAAAATTATTGTTTAAGAAATAAGGATGTCATATTAGAAACTTGGAATGCCATTAAACTATTCATTTTAAACGTCTCTTTATTATTTTTAAGAATTTATTTTTTTTGTGTAATAGTTCTATTTTATATATATAGGAGAACTGTTAAAATAAATAAATTCTAAAAAATAATGAAGAGATGTTTGAAACCAATAGAAATGAGTGCACATGGTTACCTTTAGGGAAAGAAATGAGGTGAAGACAAAGGTTAATACTTAGCAGAAGTAATAGGAAAATTTAATTAATTCAAGTAATGTCTTTTGGGAATGGACAATAGATTTTTACGGAATATGTAATTCAGCTGAAATATATATACTTATAAAAATATTATGTCAAGACTCGAAACTATAATATATCCTTCTAAAAAGTAATTCAAAAGTTATTATTGATTAAGAAAAAAAGAAGAAGATAAGGATCTCAAATTAGAAACTGGTATTGTCATTAAACCATTCATTTATAGAAACGCTACCTCTTTAACTTTATCTTCCATATTAACTTTCATATTTTTACGATTAATTTCCCAACCTATTTTTATTCATTAAAAAATTAAAAATCAATTATTTAATATTAACATACTACAACAATGTGCACTCTATATGGCAAAAACACTCATATTGTAAAAAAATAAAAAATTAAGGTTCCCACAGCTACAATACATTTTTGTGTCCAACTATTATGGCAATATATTTTACTGTGGGCTCTAAGGGATGGACTATCTTTATGTATTTCTCTCAATCTTATGGCTTTAGAGATAGAAGTTGATGCTAAAGTTGTCTTGGAATGGATGACGAATGAATATAGCTATAATCTTAATCATTCTCCCCTGGATTGCAGGACTCTCATCAATCAAGTGCCTCAAGTTAGGATAATGCACTGTTTCCGTGAAGCAAATAGGTGTGCGGATGCGTTAGCCCGGAAAGGCCCAATTATTCAGCAAGACTTTGTTGTTTATGATAGTCCGCCTGTGGACATTGCTATGCTTTTGTATTATGACCAAATTGGCATGTATTATGAGAGGATTCATCCTCAAACAGCTGGTTTTCTTGGGTAGTGCTTAATATTATTCTCTTATTTACCAAAAAAAAAAATGTTTTACTATGTTTTCTGCTAGAATATGCAGTCAGTTTATTTTCCCCTTTCCATTCCTACATGTGAAGCAATATCCTTGGAAAAGAAAAACCTGGATGAATTACTATTTAATGTTAGACAATCCAGTATAAATATATGCATCATGGGTTCTTAATTATGCCATAGTGTAAGATTTTTCCTTCTTCTTTTTTTTCCTCTTCATATTTTAACCTATTTTGCAAGTATTGAGAACCAATTTTTTGAGTGTCAGAGGAGGGATGCTCTATTGTATGCTTTAGGTGCTCTCTCTGCATCATGCCATGCAGCAATGGTATCATCATTGCACAAAAAAAGTAAAGAAATACATGAAGCAGGTTTCTCCTGTCTTGAACAGATTAGTATTGTATGATTGCTGCTGTAAAATATTCATGAAATGCTTCATATATTTTCTGGAAATATTGGACAGTAGAACCTTGATAATTTGATGAATGAAAAAAAAAAATGGTCTTTTGGTCTCTTTGGTCTGGTACTGACTTTAGTTTTACCCTTAGTGCTAACTCTCATGTCATATCCCTTTATTTTATTGACTTTTAATTTTACGATTCAATTGTTGTCCTGCATGACTGCATCACACCTATCATGTATGGTGATGATTCCAAGCAAACCCAGGTGATAATGCTTAGATACTAACTACTTTTCTATTTTATCCACTTGGTGCTTATTCCTAGCCCCTAGGTCCTACCCCTTATTTTGTTTCCCAAATAAAATCCTCTCCTCCTGTAGTCTATTTCTCCTGCGTCATCCTGTCAGCTATTTTACATTCAGCTAATGCCTTTGATTACTGTCGTAGAAATGTAGGTGAGGAACCAATACTCCTTACAACTTCAGTATGAAATAGTGAAATTGAAGAATCCTTATATGAAAGTTATGTGAAGTAAAAATTCGCACACAGCTATCTTCAAAAGGAGTACAAAAGGTTGTTTATATAAGGAGAACTAAACCCTAGTTCTAATCTGTGTAAGAAACTCAAGTTGCCTTATTACAAAAATAACCTTGCTTCCAAATATTTAAATACTAAAAGCCTAATAAACTACTAGGACCTAAAACATAAAAATACAATTAACTTACAAACATAAATCTTTCTCAAAAAAACAAACATAAATAATACTATAAAAATATTTTTGCGTCTCTCGCATCAATAAGAACCAAGGAATCAGCACCTGAGTTTGACTGGAATCAGGACCCAGCACTGGAAGAAAACCTCCAACCCAAATTTTATAAACCCACTATCAACTTTACAATACTGAGGCTTTTAAATAGACTCTAAAATTACCTATATTAGAACCATATCCTAATAACTTAAACTTTTAGAACAATTGATAGTTTATCATTGTATTAGAGTATGTGGCATTGAGTTTAAACTATGCCTACATTCTACCTAGCATTTGAAAAGATAAATGTGTTAGGTCTAATGAAACCAGTCATGAGTCATCATTAATATACATCTTTTGGTGTCCTCACCACAAGAAGTCAGATGTCACTACGCTGTATTTTTGACTGATTTATCTGGGTCATTTTCCAATATATGCTTGAACTATTGGCATTGCTTATACTGTATTATGAGTTGTTGATATATGCTCTCATGGTGACTGATGAAGAACGACTTCTTTTAGTTACCTATAGTTTTAATTTGAGATTCGACTTCTTTTCTTTATTTTCCTTCATGTATTTGTACAGGTCATAAAAGCCTTTGGACTTATTTCCTTTCTTATTTGATATGTGCAATTTGGCCGCACTCAATAAGTCTAGGCAAGCACCCTTGGCAAGTGATGCTGCCAAAACAGGTTGTATTCAGATTTTCAGTCCTATCTTAAGAATTATAGTTCATATTAATTGAGCTGGGTATGGTGAAGGTATATATAATCTTTTCAAAATTTTGGAATATGATTTTTAACTTTTAGCTAGCTATCTAGAACATGATGGGATTGAGTTCCTATTGGGATTTTTTCCTTAGGAGTTTCAAAGGACGTGATAATCAGCTCTTGAAGTGCTAATTATAAAAAGGTCGTACCCAATGCATAAAACTCCAACTTTTGCAGAATCTGAGAGAGATAATTGATAGGCAACCTTACCCCAAATTCTTTTTTGGAGAGCCTAATTCCCAGACTCGAACCCATAACCTATCACTTTTGGTGGAAAGACACTTGTGATCGTACCAAGGCTCAAGCCTTAACTCCTAAAAGTGTAAATGATAATTGGACTTAAATAGGATCATTGTTGCAATCCTTTTTTAAACATGAAGAGGGTTTTAGGACATGTATTTGCATAATCACGAAATCCATTTTTCCATCTTCACAACATATTTATCAAAAGGTTGTTGGAAAGTATAGCCTAGAGTGCAGTTGGTTGGGTGGATAAGTAAGAAAAAAGAAAATGGTAGAGAAAAAATAGAAGATGGATTAATATTTTGATACTAGTAAAAAGTGAAAGGAAGGAACAAAGGGAGATAGATCATAGATGGTTATTTTTTTATCTGGGATCAACATTCTTAATCCTCCCAAATTGAGAGGAAAATAGGAGAGAAAATGTCTTGCATGGTAATGTGAGTATGTGACAGTCTTATCCTTCTAGTTCAATTAAAAACAATTTAATACAAGTTTTTATGTTTTCTTGCCTTCCCACCAACCAAATATCTTCCCACATTTTCTCTTTCAATTTTCTGTTCTCTCTACCAAATAATGATTCCCCACGATGGGATACTTAAAATGACAGGTAAAGGCAACATCTATAATTTTGACTGTTTAATTGAACTTTTTGTAATTTTAAACCCATGTTAGTTAATACATCCAATCAGAATTCCACTGATAAGATGGCTGTAACATAATTTTAGACATCAAATAAATTTCATAATGCATCTTTCTAATGGTCAGTTGACATCTTTAGGGTTCGTAATTGCGGGTAAACACGTGATTTCCACATTTAAAATACATAAATAAGTAAAATCAATCTTTTGGCCTGAGGATATGATTGAAATTGCATTTTTAAAATCGCTAAAATGTTGCATTTTGATACTACAGTTTATTTTTCATGATAAGGTTTTCGTGACATTCTTTTCGTTGTACTTTCTTGGTTGTATTCCTGTACTTACTTCCTAACCTTTTGCCAATTTGAACCATGTTATTCAAACACGCAAAACCTTTGGATTATCAGCTCATCAAACACATTCATCTAATAATCTCATAATACTCAAATATATAGATTTACGAAAGCTCTTTAATTTAGGGTACATACTTTCATATAATGAATTATGTTAATTTCTCCATCTAAAAAAAAAATGTTAATTTCTAATATTGGCATAACCCCCTCACCCCCCCCCCCCCCTTTCCCTTTTTTATTTTCAATTGGTATTGTCCCATCATTAACTTTCTCATAAATGATTTATTGTTTGACCTTCCATTTGGGAGTTCATAAATGAATGATTTTTTTTTTTTTTAATTTTTTTTATACAAGATAGAATTTCTATTCTAGTCTAATCTAAGTGTATATGTGTGTGAAGCACACTCCTGGAGACTTGAACCCCGATCCTTACCCCCCACACCTCACAAACACTTATACTTGTGGAGTGACCATCGCACCAAGGGTGTGCGGTGGTCATAAATGAATGAAATTGAATTGGATGTATTTAAGTAAGAGAAATGAATGGATTAGAAAGGAATATAATGAAACTAAGTACTCTTGTTTGGATGTTTTAAAATAAAGGAATGTAAATGAATGAAAAGTAAGTAATTTTATTTGGGATTAACATAGAGGGAAAGGATCAAAGGAATGAAACCATTTTATGAAAATATTACTATTAGACCTTTATTTTAAAAT
Organism: Notholithocarpus densiflorus; assembly: GCA_030021035.2. Classification (NCBI taxonomy): domain Eukaryota; kingdom Viridiplantae; phylum Streptophyta; class Magnoliopsida; order Fagales; family Fagaceae; genus Notholithocarpus; species Notholithocarpus densiflorus. Next base: position 14,213 of record JARYZH020000082.1, on the reverse strand, counting down.
AAATAGCTGAATATTTATGACTATTTTTTGGAGTTTTAGTAAAAATTCATTAAGTCTAATTATATTTCCTTCAATTCCTTCCAAATTTGGGGGAATGAAAATTTGAGATTTTGAGAGAATAGAGAGAAATGAGTGTTCACCCTTACCAATTTCATTCCCTCCCAATAAAACTCCCAAATAAGAAATGAGAAGAATATTTTAGAATTATTTTTTTCGTTCACTTTCATTTCTTTTCTTTCCCTTCTCCCAAATGAGGAGGGGGGGTGGGGGAGGGGGGTTTAACATCAAGTCTTTGTAGAATTTAATATGTGGTAAAAAAAAAGTAGTGTAAATTACAAATTACACCCTTAAAGTTTGGGAGTATTGAATTTTACACCTTAAAATTTCAGAATTTAGATTTTACCCCTTGAAGTTTGGGAGTGTTTGGATTTTAGACCTTGACGTTTCAAAATTTGGATTTTAACCCCTAAAGTTTGGAGGTGTTTGGATTTTACACTCCTAAATTGTGAAGCTTCTGGGTGTAAAATCCAAAAACTCCCAAACTTTAGGGAGTAAAATCCAAACACTTCCAAACTTTAGGGGGTAAAATCCAAATTCTGAAATTGTAGGGTTTAAAATCCAAATATCCCCAAACTTTTGAGAGTAAAATCCAAATTCTGAAACTTTAAGGTGTAAAATCCAAACACTCCCGATGGCATCAGTTCCCCTTCTCTCCAAGAAATTAATTACTCCTTATTGGAGAAGTTCTTCCTCCTTTCACAAAGAGTTTGGTTCATACCATGGGTCTCACAAATGTCCACAACCCCTGTGAGAGAAGGGGGGATTCCTTTCAAAAGAATGAAAATTTTCTTCCCCTTCTCCTAATCTTCCCCCATATTGTGGGTTCAATCCCACCTCCCCTTAAAATTAGCAAAAAAAAGACAAATTTATAAAATTTTGAACAATACCAGTAATCCATAAATCACAAGTTTAAAATATTTAAATATATTCACACAAACAATATAAAATAGGGTAAAACTTGGTACTCGAGTTACAAAACTTGGTATTTTGAACTTGATTCGTACCATGAACTCGAGTTAAATCATAAAATTTCAAAAAAAAAATTCATGGTACTCGAGTTCTATGAACTTGAGTACCATGGAAAACTTGATTTCCACAAAATCGAGGTTCAAAAAAGTGATAGATTACTAAATATTTTACAAACAGTAGTAGATCCATATATATTTTCCCAAAGAATAGTATATGACCATTTTGGCTGGAAATTGGGTACTTGAAAACACTGCAATTCTACATTGACTTCATTAATTAGTCCCATTATCATGATATTACATCAATCAAACTTTCAGTCCATAATTGAGAACAAACTGTTTAATTGAAGTAGAATATAAAATAGTAACACTCCAAAGTTAGGGTTGAGACACATAGTACAATTAATTATATGAAGATTTCTTCTCAAAGTAGAATATAAAATAGTAACACCCCTAAAGTTTGGGTTGAGCCACACAGTTCAATTAATTATGTGAAGATTTTTTCTATAAAAAAAAGAAGATTCGGTCCAACAAAAATAGTTGAACTGGACTGAAACCTTGATTAATAAATAGCACTGCAGCAAATTTATAAGATACTAGAATAAAACTGTGAGTTAAAAGACACGATTTTAAATCTGAAACGTATTTTCAATTTACGATTTCAATTCAAAAAATATGTAACGGATTTTTTAATTTATCAATTTTATTTTTGTGAAGCATGAGAAATTGAGAGTGGCAATATCCAACTCCAACAATCTTGTCAACACTATCTCAACACATTTAAATTTGCTTTAATAAATGTTTTTTTTTTAATTATTACTACAACCATAAAATTTACCTCTATAAATGGGGTTGGGTACACTTGCCCAAGTCTTTGCAGCTCAAATCAATTGGTCATCCATTATCTATCCAAGTAAGTGGGTTTGGTCTGGGTGAAAACTATTCAATTTTATTATATAAAGTTTTATGCTTGCAATTGGATGACACTTGATTTTTCCCATAAGTTTAATGAACTGTTTGAAAGTTAGGATTATACCCGTGCAATTACTATGGAGTTGCAAGATGTAAAAATTTATGAAAGGTAAAAAAGTAAAAAGTTCATTGGTTAAAAAATTTTAGGATCTAAAGACTAAGATTAAAGTGAATTTGTAACTTTAAATCCCACTTAATTGATTCACTGTTACATTGTTTAAGACCTAAAAGAACCCAAACAAAGACACATGAATGTGCTGCAAAGCACAAGCTTATTTTATTTGATCTTTTTTTTTTTGGGTTATTGGGCCTTTAATTATAGGCCTAAAAGTTTAGCATATTTGTTAAGCCCAACCCATGAAAACCTTTAAATATCCAACTTCCAACAACAAAACCCCTAATAACTAAACTCTCTGCACAAAACAATCCACAGAGAGAGAGAGAGAGAGAGAGCTGCGACTGCGAAACCTGCTTGGCGCTGTTAGAGAGAGAAGGAGACGATTTGTGGTTTCATTGTGAGTTCTCTTTTGTCAATTCTCTACTGGGTTTTTGCTAAAGATTTTGTGCGCACTACGTGTTTGTCAGTATTTCTCTGAGAGAAATAGCGTAAAGTGAACTGTCATTTTGATTTCTGATTTATTTTCGCAATGTTTCTTATGAGTCTGTTTTGAATTGACTTGAGATGAAGTGGGTTCTCCCAATTTTGTTTCTTTATTTTTTAGTATCAGTATAGTTCCTTCTTTGTTTGTAAGGGTGCAATGTTTTCAGGGGCGGCTCTAGACATTTTGGGGCCTAAGGCGAGAACTAAAAATGTATGTGTATGTGTATATGTGTTTATGTATGTGTATGTGTATGAGTGTGTATGTGTATGTGTATGTTTATGTGTGTGTATGTTTATGTTTATGTGTAATCTACTATTTTTGAATCATAATCCGATGAATAAGGAATCTTTCTTTGGCTGCCTAGTTACTAAGAGCAAAAAGATTTTGTTGAAGTTGATGTCTAGATATGACAATTAAGAAGTGTGAGATTTCTTTGCAATGTTTGGACTTGTATTATTTTGTTACATTGTTTGTTTCTAACAATGACTTGTTGGGCTATTTGTTTTCCATGCATGTACTTTTCACAATGTTTTGTTTCGTTAACAATGAATATGTGATAAATTAATGTTCATTTTGGTTATTTTAGAAATTTGCTAATACTCATTTCTATCGTGGACATGTTTCTTAAATGGATGAGACTTGAGTCTATTTTCTATAATTATTAAAAAGGCTAGGTGTGTGGCTATTGAGTTGGATAAAAATACGGAGAAGCAAACATAATGCCTGATTCTGTTTCTTTCCTTAGGGAAGTATAATTGCATTATAATGTCTTAAACTTTTTTTGTTGTTGTTCAATATAACACAAGGAGTAAATTTTTTCCTAAATAACCTAATATTAATTATCGAATATTAGGTTAGGTCTTTCTTCCTTCTCAATTCTCACCGGCCACCCCCACGTCAACAGACTCACTGTCTTCACTTAGTTGCCATACCCCTCCCTCGCCACCCCCCTTTCTATATATCTCTCATACACAAGCACACTATGTTTATGTGTATGTGTATATTTATGTTTATATTTATGCATGTTTATGTATGTGTGTATGTTTATGAATGTTTATATTTATAAATATAAATATAAACATAAACACACATACACATAAACATACATGAACACAAACACAAAACAAACATACACAAAAACAAATAAACAAACATAAACACACATACACATAAACACGCATAAACAAATATAAACAAAAAACAAACAAACATAAACACACATACACATAAACATAAACATATCTAGACATAAACACACATACAGACTGAGAAAAATTAAACCCTCATATAGACTGGAAAAAATTGCAAACTAACACAAATCCTTAAACAATTTCGTTAGTTACTTTGGTGTGCTAAATCGAGCATTTATGTGTGTTTATGTTTATATTTAAGTTTTTGTGTGTGTATGTTTACGTTTATGTGAGTTTATACGTGTTTATATATATGTGTGTTTATGTTTATGTATATGTATATTTATGTGTATGTGTATGTAAGTTTATGTGTATTTGTATGTGTATGTGTATGTGCTTATGTATGTGTATGTGTATGTGTATGTGTTTATGCGTGCTTATATTTATGTATGTTTATGTGTATATTTATGTGTGCTTGTGTATGTGTTTATGCGTGCTTATATTTATGTATGTTTATGTGTATGTGTATGTGTGCTTATATATGTGTATGTGTATGTGTATGTGTGCTTATGTATGTGTATGTGTATGTCTCTTTGTCTTTTTCAGATTCAGGTGCAATACCCTGATGCAACTGTAATTAATAGTTGAGATTTAAAGTTGAAAAAACAACTTTCAATTTCAACCATTAAATAAAATATATTAAGGAGAGTTAAAAAGTTAAAAAAAAGAGAGTAAAAAATGTAAAAAAATACCTACGACAGTGCACCTGATCTCAGTCTGTCTTTCTTCTCTCACCATTTTTCTTTTCTTCTTTTTTATGCGGTGCTTTGTTTTTCTTCCTTTTATTTCTCTTTATACATCGCTTAGGCTGACAGGAGAGCAGCGAGCGAAAGCCACGTCAAGAAATGAAATTGAAGATTGTGTTACCGAGCCAAAAACTATGAAAATCTCTTCCTCTCAACTCAGACGATCCTCTTAGGTGAAATTGTGGCTCATGAGGCTTTACCGAATTATGGTGTGTGATTTTTGGTTATTTATTTGAGATTATAAAGCAAATAATTTTTATATTTTGCTTACCCTTTCTACTTTCTGAAAACACTTTTCTGGGAAATACTATTTTTTTTGCTTTGCTTTCAGTCTATCATTCTTGCTTGTGGTATGTGTTTGATTAATTTGGATCTAAAATTAGTTCAACAAGATAATTCTTCTTCTAAAATATAATAACAAAACCAATATATGTTTTTTTAACGGTAGGTTCACTTTCAATGTTTTCATTTTGTGATTTTGGTTGTTTTGTGGGTTTTGTGTTTTGATTTCGGTGTGTGTGATTTGATTTGTGATTTGGTGGGCTTCTGGGTTTTTGTTGCGATTTGATTTTGGCTGGGTTTTGGCCGTGGTGGTGGTCGTGATTTGATTTTGGCTGAGTTTCGGCAATGGTGCGTGGTTGGAGGTGATGAGTTTGAAAAGCTCCGGCCATGGAGGTTTAGAAGGAGAGTTTGGTGGTCAGCCATGGAGCACGGTGTGACGTGGGTTGAGGCAGAGAGAGGATGAGAGGGAAACAGGGGCGGCCCTAGACATTTTAGGGCCTAAGGCGAGAACTAAAAATGGGGCATTTTTTATACTTATATATTAATTAAATTAATGTTTATTTAATATTTTTATATTATATTTTTCATCATTATTTTCATTTTCTTCTAAATTATTTTGAAGTTCATTATCAAAATTTGTTGTATTGCAAAATTGAACATCATTTTCTTCTAAATTATTTTGGTGAATTTCTTGCTCATTTGTGATATTTTCATCTAAATTTTGTGTTATATTTTGTTTATTACTAATAACAAATTTATCCATTGATCCTTTTTTAGACTCAATTAATTTTTTTTTTTTTTTAAGTTTTTCATATCCAGATGCATATTTTCTAGTAGACATTTATAATCAAACAATATATTTATAAAGAATAAAATAAAAAATAACTTTCAAGTGTAGAGCAAATGAGAAATTGAACCTGATTTATATAAAAAAGTATTATTGTAGTTTCACTAAACAATAACAAGTTTTTAACAATCTCAACCTGCATAAATTAAAAAAAAAAAAATTAAGCACAAACATAACAAAAATTTAAGCACAGCCATAACACTGATACAAGACTTATTAATAAGACCCACCAAAAAAAAAAAAAAAAAAAAAAACTTGAAGGCCCAAACTTAACGCCCAGTCCAGGCAGCCAGGGAGGGCCCAAATAAACAAAGTTATCTTAAGTTCTTAACAAATAAAATGGAGTGCCCTGTGCCCAAATATTTATAATTTTATACCTGATTCCTGAGGTGAGGTGAGCAGTTGAGAGTTGAGAGAGGCGGAGAGCAGAGAATCAGAGAGAGGCTGAGGACAGACTGAACAGTGGAGACTGGAGACTAGAGAGAGGCGGAGAGCAGAGACTAGAGAGAAAGGTAAATTTTTTAGGGTTTTGATTTGTGGTTAATCTCTTAGACCGGATTTGTAGTTTATCTGGTTGATTTTTGGTCAATGATTTTGTTTAGAACCAATGTTTAATAGGATTTACCAAATTTTTTGTTTTTTTGGTTAAAAGGATGTGCCAGATTATTTTTGTAATTCATTTGAAACTACCCGGTTCTTTTCTAAAATTTTGGGCCCCCTTCAACTTGGGGGCCTTAGGCAATTGCCTAACTCGCCTAAGGGAAGGGCCGGCCCTGAATGTTTTTTTAGTATCTGAAAACTTTAGCTGGTTTATAATTCTCTTTGTTGATTGTTGTCATTTTGGTTGGTTCTATTTAGAGTTGCAATTTGGTGTTAGTAAATTGCAGTGACATGAATGGCATTCACTGGTGCAGAATAGGCTTACCGAGGATTATAATTCTCTTTGTTAATTGGTATCATTTTGCTTGGAAAGTTTCTTATTTCCTTTATGTCATTTATTTGGAACATATTTATGTTTGTGGTTCTAGAACTTGGAACTTGTAACTTTGAACTTTGAAACTTGGTTTTTTTTTTTTTTTTTTTAATTTGGTTCTTAGTAATTATGTCCCTTTTATAAGTAATTTCACGTCAACACACTCACTGTCTTCACTCAGTTGCCAAACTATACTATTTTACAATTTATTCAATTGTTCTCTAACTTTTTGTTTATTTGCAGTTGAGCTTTGGACAAAGAGGGGAGAAATAAAAAACATGTATAAGAAGATGAAAGAAGCTGATGGAGCAGGACCCTTGAGAGGCCAAACAGATACCAAGGATGAAGAAATGGACTTCAAGAAGATTATGAAGGATATTGAGAATTTCAGTATGTTTCAATTTTCTCTCACCTTTGTTGCTTTTTTAGTCCTGAAATTGTACCTTCTAACTTCCCCTTTTAATTCACTGCATTAATTTTATATTGAGTTTATTTTTAATTTTTAATTTTTTAAATTTATAATCTCTTTGTAGCCTAAGGTATGCATAATGGAAACTTTTTTTTTTTTTTTCCTAGAACAAGATATCAATGTTAAGAATAACATAGATCCCCACCTGCTATTTATGATCATTATTATTATTATTATAATTCGTCACTGCCATATGTTGCAGTGTGGGCTTCTGTGTTTAGATATCCATGCAACAGTTTCTGCTTTGTAAAGTTACTTTTTGTCTTGTTAGAGAGCCAAAAGAAATATTTGGTTATCTTAACCTTGTAAAGTTCTCTCTGTGGTTCAAATAGAACGCGTCTCAAGCTGAACAGTATCAACTGTCAAGGTCTCTATTGGGATAATTTGTAGTACATTTGTCTTTTTAATTTCATTTTTCCATTTGCTTGTGACCTAATGTAAGGCAATGCCATTTTTTCAGGCTCCTCACATATGACATGGAAAGAGAGAAAGGAAATGGAGAATAGGAAGGTGATTGCTCTAGGTGGAAAGGTAAGAACTCTTTGCCCTTCTTTCATCTTCACTTTTAGCTCTATTTTGTTTGCAACAAGCAAACGGCCAGGTGGTGAACACTGAAGTGAACTTTTCAATTACTGTGACTGTATTGTATTCATTTAAAGCTTCCTAAATCTCCTTTAAAAACAGCCTACTAAGAAGCAGAGACTACCCCTCAGTGTAGCACGACCCATGATGAAGAAACAAAAGGAAAGAGAGCAGAAAATGCTAGAAGAGGTGATTAATATATTTCATTGGCCTTTTTATCTATAGTTCATCTGACCGGCAAGACTTTTTGTAGTTTCACTAACTATTTTAGCTTTTAGCGTTTGATTCTTGGACAATTTGGAGGCAAGTCCAGCAGTAGTGATAAAAGATCAATGGGGAGGCGCAAACCTGAAGACAGGGTTTTGAAAGCAAGTGAAGGTCATTTTAGAAATGGTGTACTTGATGTAAAGCATCTGTTACATTCAGCTCCAGCTCCAGCTCCTTCTAGAGGGAGTGATTCAGGTACCCATTTGTTCAGTGATGGGAAAAAGAAAGGAAAGGGAAAGGGAAAGGGGAAGGGAAAGAAGAATGGAGGTAAGAAGGGTGGTGGTAGGAAGCGCCACTAAATGCATGCAAGATGGGAAATATTCATAATGGAAACAAATAGAAGCACTAGTTGTCTGCTTTAGATTTTTGTATCATTCTTGGAGCTCAAGCTATGCTAGTAATAACATTCTTCTCTTATTTGTCATTGCTAATGGAAAGGGTTAACTTTATCTTCTCTATCTCTCTCTCTCTCTCACCATTGGTTTAAATTTGAGCGTTTTCCATTTTCAAATAAATTGTATTGCATAGCATAGATGAAGGAACCATCGATTTATGTCTCTGCATATCTCCACTGTATATAAAAACGTGAACGTGATAAATTTCTTTTTTCCACACTCTCAAGCAAGCCACTCCCAACTCCAATCCATTTAATACAGTAACGAACTTCACATTGGAGAGCTAAAATCCTTGAGAGAGAAAAAAATTGATGCTAAGGCCTGGAGACTGCTGTACAAAGAGAATGTCGATACCTTGGAACATTTTTTCATCCAATTCCCTGCCGGTGGGTTGAGCAGGTGTTGTTAAATTTGGTTTGGCCTTTTCACTTGCATTAATTTTTGTGTATAAATACATCGATAGTTGGGGATGAAGTGCTAAGTTTGGAGGACTGAGGTTGGGGATGAAGTGCTAAGTTTGGAGGACTGAGATCACTATGTCTCAATTGGTTAAGCATTATAAACCCATATCTAATACTGGGGCTGATAGGGTAGGAAGTAAAAGATTCGTAATCTTTGAGGCCATCATCTGTGACTATTTGTGGATAAGCTAGAGATAATATTTTACATGGAGGCTTTTAAATACCTCTCTGCCAATTTGCAAGACAAGTTAAATAAGGCATATCTAGATCATTAGTCTATATGGTGAGATTCTAGGGGTGGACAAACATCCGATATAGCATCATTGAAAGATAATTCTTTTGGGTCGAGTGAGTTGAATTTTCGAAATTGATTAATTGAACTAGCCAATTCTTTTGGGTCGAGGGAGTTGAATTGTCGAAATTGATTGATTGAACCCATATTGTAGTAGGTCAAATCTATGTTGTGTTGTCGATTACCACCATCATTAAAGAGCTAACAATGGTTGTGGGAGGTCGAATATAGCATCCCTGTGCATCCTCTTGTGTTGTTGTTGTCCCTTCTATTGCATCTTTGATTAGACGTGGCAAAACGGGCGGGTCGGGTTGGGTTCGGGTCGGATCAATCGGGTTGCTGGTCGGTCGAGTTGACCCGTATTTTTCAAACAAGTCCTGACTCTTGACAGCCTTTTGTAACGTGTTGTCTTGTCTCATGTTAAGCATTAAAACTAGCTCTTACTGGTTGTGATGAATCTCAAATAGTCGTTCTCTCATGTCGTGTCTTGATAATAGTTTTAATTGTTTATAACTTTATATCTATAATATATTGATTATTAGTTTTGGTACTTTGTGCTTTATGCACCTAGTATCAGGACGTAATTTAAATATATTTTTGGCGAATTTTTTTTTAACGAGTCAAATCACGGGTTATCCAGGTCGGGTCAGGCTGACCTGTAAAAAAATCGGGTTGGGTCACGAGTTAACTCGTTTTTTCTTCGGGTCAAAAAAATTGGGTTCGGGTTAAGTATTTTTCGGGTCGGGTCGGGTCAGAAAATTCTGACTCGTATTGCCATGTCTAATCTTTGTCCCTTGCTTTGAATTGTCGTGCATCATTGTGCTTCCTTTTTTTCCTCACCAATGTCATCTTGATCCCTCACTTGAAAACCAACCAATTGACTTCGACTAATGACTCAAAACAAAATTGTGGTTGGAAATTCTTAACTTCTTGATTGTTGGTTCAAGACTAATGAAATTTGATAGCGTTGGTATTAATAAAAATTGTGTTAATGGGAAAAAAAAAGTAAAGAAAAAAATAATAATAATAAAAAAAAGAAACATAGAAGGGGTAATGGATTATGAAAAATTGCGTTAATGAAAAAAAAAAAAAAAAAAAAAGGAAAAAAAAGAAGAAGAAACAAAGAAGGGGTAATGCATTATGGAATGTTGATTTAGATCTAAAAAAAAAAAAAAAAATCATTCTCTCAAGTATGTGCAATCCCTTCGTCCCATACATATTATGTTATTACAAGGAGGAATTTCTTATAGTGGACCTAAAATGTTGGCAAATGGTTTCAAATCCAAGATCCTTAGAACCATTTAGAGTGTGTTTAGAAAGTAACGAAACCCACAGTTTATTAGAGTTTTTAGATTATTTTTGCTATTATTTATGAATCTAATTGCACTTTTTGGTACTATTTTATGAATCTCACTGTACTATTCAACTAACTTTTAGTTTTTTTCTACAGTATTTTCAGTAAAAAAATTTTAATTTCAGATAAATAAATTATTCCCAACCAAATGTGTTTAGTCTCAAACATAATTTTTGAAAAACCATATCATTTTTAGGTGCCCTAGAATCTGCCCTACTGATAAATAAAAAAACCATTTTGCCCCCAAAAAAACCAGAAACAGAAACAAGGATATTTACGTCATTTTCACTTGCAACTTATTTGTGTTTTGTTTTCTTTGTTTTTGTTTTAATTTTATTTATTTATTAAAATATACTACTACTGATTATTTATACTACGTTAGTCGTTAACTATTACTCTTTAACAGAGTAAGAAAGAAGAAATAGAGAAATAGTTTATTAAAGTCCTAAAATTGAAAAGATTAAGGAAAGAAAGAACACAGGATAGATAGAAAAGCGGTGGTTTGGTTTTGGCGTTCAATCGAGAAAGACAGCCATGGACGAACTTGAATTCCGAAAGCTTCTTGATCTCTTCCCTGTAGTCCGATCTCGCGATTACCATGTACGTCTGCCTCTCTCTCTCTCTCTCTCTCTCTCTCTCCTTCTCTTTATATCTACTTTTCATTCATTCCCACTTTCAAATCTTCAATCTACCATAAAACTCTTCTTCTTTTTTTTTTTTTTTTTGGTTTCTAATATTCTTCAAACTCAAAACCCATATCTCCATTGAATTTTTCTGAAACAATATATATTTTATAATTAAAATATCAGGCAGAATCAGAGGCGTCAAGAGAGTCAACCTCTAAGTCAATGCAGAATGAGGCGGTATGATTCGACTCTACTATATTATCGTGTGTTTATGTATTGAGTGTTAATAATTGATGTTTTTGAGTTCACAACAGGTAAAGGAATGGCAGAGTGCATGGGATGAGGGGGATAAAAAAGAAGTTGAGAATCAAGGAACTAGTGTGCATGATGGTATGTCATACTATCGTATTTAATTTTTTCATATATATTATAATGATTGTTTTGGTTAGCTGTTTTGTATTTGTTTTTTCTACCTAGTTTATCATTGGGATTTATGTCTTGCCCTTTAGTTTGACCCATTTTATCTTAGAAATTTCCAGCATGGTGAATGCTTTTTTTGTTTTTGCAAATGATATAATCTAGTGGATGAAACTGGACGTGGTGTTAATTAAAGTTAGAAATTTGGAGACTGTTTATCCTCAGGATGCACCTTTAGGATGCAAGGACTAAAGAGAGTACATGGAATGCAAGTTTAGTAAGAGAGGGGGGGGGGATATAAGGTCTATAATACTTGATGATAGTCCAGAGATACCAAAGAGTGAGAGTTTTTGATAGTTTGGATCAATAATATATAAAGATGGAGAGATTGAACTATTGAAGAGAGTGTGAATCATAGGATAAGAGCAGTATGCGTGAACTAGAGAGAAGTGCGTTAGGAGTATTGTGTAATTGTAGAATACATATTAAGTTAAAGGGAAAATTTTATAAGACCAATTATGCTTTATGGTACTAAATGTTGGGTTATTAAGAAGCAACACATTAATATAATGAGTGTAGCCGAAATGAGAATGTTAAGATGGATAAGTGGTAATACAAGGAAGGAAAGGATACAAAATCAGGAAATTCACTTAGAGATAGGGCCATAGCCATAGGGGTGACCCCTATTGATGAAAAGATGAGGGAGAGTTGTTTGAGATGGTTTGGTCATGTGCAAACTGCAAAGGAGAGCAATCAATCCACCAATGGGGAAGAGTGAGTCGTTCAAGTTGTGAAAATGAGAAAAGGTAGAGGAAGGCCTAAATAATATTAGTAGAAATAGTAAAAAATGACATGTCAAATAAGGAGGCAACAAAGAGTATGAATTTGGAATTCAGCTAGGATAAAATGGTGGAAAAGAATACATGTGGCTGAACCCAACTATTCTATTAAGGATTCATAGCCAACCAATTTTGGAACGAAGGCTTGTTGTTGTTGAATTGGAATTGAACCTTACGATTCTGTGTCTTCTCCATTGTGTGATCGTGCGTAACATTCAGTATTTGGCTAATATCCTTCAGTGCAGGGTGGGTAGTTTGCCTATGATTTACTTGGGTATGCCATTGGGTACTTTGTACAAAACACCCTCTATTTGGAATCTGATCCTTGAGAGGATGGAAAAGAAGCTTTCAGGCTGGAAGCGGCTTTATTTGTCAAAGGGTGGTAGACTCACCTTGCTGAAGAGTACCCTTTTAAGCCTTCCGACGTATTACCTTTCCCTTTTTACCTTCCCTAAAGCTGTGGCGACTAGATTGGAACGCATTCAAAGGAACTTTTTGTGGGGTTCATCAGTTGAGTGTTTCAAATATTCTTTGATGGCTTGGGAAAAGGTTTGCTTACCGCGTGAGTTGGGTGGTTTAGGAATTCGGAAGTTGGCGCCTTTTAATCAGGCCCTATTAGGGAAATGGCTTTGGAGGTATGGCCATGAAACCTCGCATCTGTGGCGAAGGGTCATTGCCATGAAATATGGGGAAATAAAAGGGGGTTGGTGCACTAGAGCTTGTAGTAGGGCTCATGGTTGTGGGTTATGGCGGAGTATTAGTGAAGGGTGGGAAACTTTCACTAAGCATTTCTCTTTTGTGGTGGGGGATGGTTCTCGTATTCTTTTTTGGCATGATAAGTGGACTGGTGATGTTTCTCTCAAAATTCTTTATCCTCAGTTATTTTTGAGTTCAGCTAATAAGGAGGCTTGTATTTCTGAGGTGTTAAGCCCTCCTGTGGGTGATAATGACAGAGTGTGGAGTTTAAGTTTTCACAGGGATTTCAATGATTGGGAGTTGGCGGCTTCCTACTCCTTTCTTCATTTCATCCAAACCCGAATTCCTAGGAAAGGAGGGTGTGACAAACTTTGTTGGGATCTTAATGGCAGTGGGAAGTTTGATACTCGGTCCTTTTATCATAAGATTCGAAATGCAGCTCTTTCCACTTTCCCTTGGAAAGGAATTTGGAAAGTTAAGGTTCCTAAAAGGGTAGCTTTTTTATGTGGACAGTAGCACATGGTTAGATTCTAACTTTGGATAACCTTATGCTTCCTAGTCGCCCTTTGGCGAATCATTGTTGTTTGTGCTGTTGCAATGCGGAATCTGTGGATCACCTGTTACTTTTTTGTCCGATAGCTCATTCTTTGTGGATGTATATGCTTCGGTTGTTTAGGATGGAATGGGTCATGCTAGGTTCAGTTGTGGACTTATTATTTTGCTGGTATCATTGGCTTGGGAAGCATGGCTCTGATATTTGGGATTTGGTTCCAGGATGTTTAATGTGGACTATTTGGACTGAACGGAATCGGCGGTCTTTTGAGGATGAGGGAAAAACTGTGGTTTAGTTATTAGAGTATTGCCAGCGGACCCTCTTCGATTGGTCTTGTTGTTGGGGATTCAGATTGTTCTACCCTTTTGGATTTTCTTTCATCTATTAGAATAGATTAGGGGCTGCTTCTGTCTTTTTTGTTTCTTTTTTCCTTTGTTCACTACTGTGAACTTTTTGTGCTTTTCTTGCTATTCTTTTATTAATAATATTCTCTTCTTACTTATAAAAAAAAAAAAAAAAGTGATCATGAGTTTCTCATGGAAAAATATGTACTTGCTTGGAGACCTTTGAAAAGTTTCACCTGGTGGGTATGTTGAATTTGCACTTTTCTTGTGTAGCCTTT